>JAGDQO010000810.1:0-115107 GCA_018342035.1 Solanum appendiculatum | reverse complement strand
TTGAAGGTAAAGAGTTGGAGATACCTTTCATTGCACCACATCACATCAAGTGAAGTCGTTCAATGCATTATTCATTAGAAGTTTGGCTTCTATGCACTATTGAGACCGTATGCATTGCCAGTTGTACTTAACATTAATAGTAGGAATTGAGTATGTATGTAGCATGGATATGTTGATGAGGTCAGTATCTACGGATATGAGTCTGCATTATTCCTTTCTAGCATCTTTATGGGCATGTCGTTCAGGACTATGGTGTTGGATATTCTACATGAAAATTTTTAGTTGTGTGTTACTTAACATTAATAGTAGGCGTTGAGTATGTATGTAGCATGGATATATTGATGAGGTCGGTAGCTACAGATATGAGTCTGCATTATTCCTTTCTAGCATCTTTATGGGCATGTCGTTTAGGACTATGGTCTTGGATATTATACATGGATTGTGTGTGGGTTCTTCGTTATTGTAAGGGTGCATTTGAGAGTAAAAGTTTTGCATGGTTGTTATTGCTATGATGTAGTTGGTTGAGGCTGTGAAAAAGCATTTAACAGATAAAAATTTGATGTGTTAAATAGCCTAAAAATATGACCTTCTTAATCATAATCTAGAAGAACATACTCTTGTGTCCGTTTATTATTTAGAAAAGAAGCAAAAAAAATTTGCCCACATCAAAAATAAAGTCAAATGTAATCCTAATAGATAAGTGATTGAGCCTCATCACAAGAAACTTGTAATAGTTGTGCAAATGCCCAAATTTCTCTCCGGCTGACTGGCTCTTCTAAACCCTTGCTCCTTTGAGTTTCTATTTTGCTAAAATCCTCTCAATTCCATCTAGTAATGTCCTTCAGGTTCCTTAGCTTTTGTGTGAACATAAAATCTGGGGTGCCCATAACTGTATAAGAGTTCCACCAATCTTTCAGCATATCTATGAAACCATCAGATTGTAACCACATGTTCTCGAATTTAAAATATGAGGGTGATGCTACCCGATCCCCACTTTCCAAATAATTGGCTTATGATTTGAGAACAATGTTGCTTAATGGCTTTGAACATTTCACTCCATTCTGGGGAGATTAAAAATCTGTCAATTTTTGAGGCTTGGGAAAGCTCCTCCACTATTGACCAAGTCTACTATGTTCCTTGAAGTAAGAGGGTCAATCAACTACAAATCTAGAATGATGTTTGAGAAGCCCCTCATGGCATGTTATTATCAATCTTTTAGAAAAGAGAAGAGGAGAAAGAGGAGAATGAGAAGAAGGTACAACGTATGTTGTTAAGCTAGTTAGGATACTCTTACCAAAGGTCGATTTCCCAGGATGTTAGAGGCAGCGATTTTTTCATCTGATAGTCTTGTATTGTATACCTGAATGATATGATAACAACTGAAACATCCTTACGGCTTCCTTCCATGGGCAATTCCAACTAAGAAATATGAAGTATTATAGGAAATATATGAGCAGTCATCAGTCCCTGATTATTCCTACAGGGGATAGTTAACAATTTCATAAGCTTCTTTTCAGTGCCAAGTTAGCTTTGTGTCGTAAAAGCACCCATCTTTATGCAAATTATTTACATATATTTTCCTTATGTTTACTGTGTATCTCCTCTACTTGATGAAAAGAAAAATAAGTTCCTTTTTCTTCAATTCTGGATTTTGTTTCTCTCATTAACATTTTCCCTTTTTCATTGTCATGCTTTCTTTGAAAAGGGATATTGCTTATATCGGCAAAATAAATTGGAGGAGGCTTTAGAGTCCTTGAAGGGGAAAGAAGGAAGTACTGAGTCAATGCTGTTGGAATCTCAGATTTTGTATCGTTTAGGAAAGATGGGTGCATCTGTCGATATTTATCAAAAGCTCCCGAAGTCTACCATAGATTCCCTGGAGATTAATCTTGTTGCTGTTCTGGTTTCTGCTGGAAGGTCTTCTGAAGTGCAGGGAACCTTGGATTCACTTTGCAATTCTCTGTGAAACTTCCAGTTTTTGGATGAATGAAATGAAAATATAAAAGAAGATGAATATCTTATTGTGGACATTGGAATTACAGAATTGGTCAGGAAATACTAATGGAAGAGAATTTAGCTGATGATGATGTTGAAATTGAATTGGCACCTATAGCTGTTCAAATTGCATACGTACAACAGGTAAATTATCTTATGACACGAGTTTGAGTAGTCTTCTTTTGCTTTGATAAGTCGCAATTATGCAAGTTGTTTTTTCTCTCTCTCCAGATTCTAGGGAACCCCCAAGAGGCTGTTGCATCTTATACTGATCTTGTCAAAAGAAATTTGGCCGACGAGTCTTCACTTGCAGTGGCAGTAAATAATCTCATTGCTTTAAAGGGTCCTAAATATGTCTCTGATGGCCTTAGGAAACTTGATAAGTTAATAGAGAAAAGTGATGGACAAGAGAAGTTCCAACTTGCTCGTGGACTGGACTTGAAGCTCTCACAGAAGCAAAGGGAAGCAATATATACCAATAGGGTGCTACTGCTACTTCATTCTAATAAGATGGATCAGGTATATTATCTTTAAGATTTAAATCTGTTTGCAATGGTTCTCCTTTGAACATTTGATGCATTAGAAACAAGGGGACCCATGAATAGACATCCAATTGTTGCTGTTTATTCCCAGAGTTCTTTTCCAATGTTTATTTTTGTCATTGGATTGTTACCAGTGTGGCAACTAGAGAACCTGTTGGTGCTCTACCTGGGATGTTCCCTGGTATCTTTGATGCCTGTACTTCTTCAAGCTGCTGTACATGTGAGAGAGAACAAGGCTACTAGAGCTGAAGAAATACTTGGACAGTATGCAGATAAGTTTCCTGACAGTTCCAAGGTTATCCTGCTTGCAAGGGCTCAGGTTGCTGCAGCTGCTGGCCATCCGCAGATTGCAGCTGATTCCTTGGTGAAAATACCTGACATTCAGCACAATCCTGCAACTGTTGCCACCATTGTCTCTCTCAAGGAACGGGCTGGAGATGCTGATGGTGCCGATGCTGTGTTTGATTCCGCAATCAAGTGGTGGTCAAATGACATGACTGAAGACAATAAGCTCAATACCATCATGCAGGAGGCTGCTTCTTTCAAGCTCAGGCATGGAAGGAAAGAAGAGGCAGGACGCCTTTATGAGCAGCTAGTGAAAAGCCATAAAGGCTGTAAACTGAAAGGCTTCATTCCTGGAGAAATTGGCAATCTTACCAGTGTGATAAAGATGGATTTGTCTCAAAATGAGTTGACAGGACATATTCCAAGAACTTTCCAAGGGATGCTGAACATTCAACAACTTTACCTACAACACAACAAGATAGAAGGAAACATAACAGATGTTTTCTGCAATTTAAAGAATCTTGGTGCATTAGGCTTGTCCTGGAGACTGGAGATGAAAGATCTACTGGAGACTTGAGCACACGACGTTGGGTAAGTGATTCTTTTCCAGATGAGATTCATAAGGTGGTGAATGCTAATTTGGTACAGCTAGAGGATGAATGAATTGACACAAAGATGCAGTGTCTGTTGTCTATCACAGAGTTAGCTTTGAGCTGCACTTTAGTGACACCTGATGCAAGAATTAGTATGGAAGATTCTCTTTCAACACTTAAAAAGATAAGGCTCCAGTTTGTC
This sequence comes from Solanum appendiculatum, assembly GCA_018342035.1. NCBI lineage: Eukaryota > Viridiplantae > Streptophyta > Magnoliopsida > Solanales > Solanaceae > Solanum > Solanum appendiculatum. The sequence continues at coordinate 111,490 of JAGDQO010000810.1, read as the reverse complement.
AATAGTCGCCACTAGGTGGAATTAGACCACCCTCTTATGATTGATGCTTAATTACCTATGTCAATTGCGCTATTTAAGATGAATTCAGTTTGTATTTCATATTATGTACTCTTCGCTTTCAAAACATCACAGATTTATTTCTACCATATGCCAGCTGGAATGGTGATTTTCCAGCTACTTGAGTTCACAATTAGGGTGTGTTTGGTATGAAGGAAAATGTTTTCTTGGAAAACAAGGGGATTTTAAACTTATTTTCTCATGTTTGGTTGGTGAGTAGAAAATATTTTCTAAAAATATTTTTTAATGTTTGATTGGTGAATGAAAAACATTTTCAAAAACAATTCTATTTTTTTTTTTAAAATTGATGGGGTGGGGGGGTGGTAGCTGGAGTAGGGGATGGGGTTGGCATAAAAAATGAAATTTTTTCAAAAGCAATTTTTAAAAAAAAATAAAATTGACGGGGTTTGCGGAAGGGTAGGAGTGGGGGTGGAGTAAAAAATGAAAATTTTAAAATTTGAAATATTTTTCAAAAATATTTTTTTTAAATAAAAAATTGATGGGAGGGTGGGTCACGGGGTCAGAGTATGGGGGTGGGGTAAAAAAATGATTTTCTTTAAATTTGAAATATTTTTTCAAAATAAATTATTTTTTGTGGGGGGGGGGGGGGTTAGGGGTGCTAGGGGTTGGATGAGGTAAAAATTTTGAAAATAAAAATATTTTTCAAAAATAATTTTTAAATTTTTTACTTTTTTTGTTTGGGGGAGTGGGAGGGGGAGGGAGCCGGTTTGGAGGTAGGCGGCTCAGAGCTGGTTAAGGGGTAGTGGTAAAATAATATTTAAAAATTAAAAAATAAGAAAAAAATTTAATTTTTAATTTTTTTTGGATGGAGAGGGCCGGGTATGGGATACGGGGTACGGGGTAGGGTAAGAAAAAATATATTGTAATTTAAGGATGAAGTAATGTTTTAGAAAATGTTTTTCTTAATTTTTGAAGGGAAGTCATTTTTCTTAAATTTGAGGAAACTAAGTTGATTTGGTAAACATTTTCCAAAACACTTAACCATCAAACATGGGAAAATTGGAAAACATTTTCCAGCTTCATACCAAACACACCCTTAGTCTTATTGTAATCCATAATCAATTTGTCTCCTCCATCTCTTTCAGAACAAGTTTTATGACGTTTTGCCATAATGTATTAGTTAAAACAATATATTTTAACCAAATGAACAATTAAAAAAAGTATAAGCAGTAAACAAAGAACATCTAAATTAGGTTTTTTAGAATCAGTTCAAACTACTTTTTGCACCAAAATACATGTTTGTACTATGCCATAATCGATGTAGCACTGTGAAGATATATAGCACTGCAAATACATAAGGATTTTGACATTGCTCTTTGATACAGATTCTTTCCGCAATATGCACGTTAGAAATCAAATGCAATGTATTTCATATATAAACTTGGTACATGGTATTTGCGACCCATTGATGCAAGAAAAGAAAGAGCTGATATAGACTACTAACTTTTAATAATGAAGTTAAATCATCTTTCCAGGATCAACTTGATCAAGCGTATATCTTATACGTTAATGAGCAGAATTAATTGTCTAGAGATCTAGTGAAGGTAAAACATCGAAAGAAATTAGCATTACATAATTAATTCTAGATAATACAATCTTTTGCTATCATTTAAGCAAAGAAGTAAAACTAAAAGAAAAAAAAAATACTACGTTCATATTTATGAAACAAGAACCAAACAAAGGCAATATTGGAGGTGTTCTGTTGCTGCCAAACTCTATTGTGTCTTTCTTCCATTCTCTCTTTACAAAACACATAGCTTAGGTAAATAGACAATCTGATAGATAGCTTATGGCTTCGAGAAATTTGAAAACCTGATAATATTTGAATCGTAATACATATATAGACAAGTTTCAACCAGCTTTTTTGAATTTTGAAAGCCACCGTCTTCATCAAAGTAAATTCTCTTTATATCTTGACTTTATGTACACTAAATGTATGTAACGGGCAGGTAAAAGAACTTCGTCAGATATATCATTTTGTATCTATTTAAGTGCTTTGTGACTTTTTCTCTTCTTTCGTAACCCAACTTTCAACAATGGGGCTTTCCACTCAAGAATGCATGAGCTTAATGATAGCTCCATAGCTGGAGCTTAAACTTCACAGCAAGAGACGAGAGAAAGAAGAGAGAAATTACATTGATTGAATTGTCATACTTGTTACATTGAATCTGTACACATTATGTATTTATACTACTTAAATGACTTAGTAACTAACTAATGCCACCTAGGCATATTTCTAACTATCTCTGATTAGTTAACTAACTCAACCATATAGCTTGCTTAACCATTTACATTGGTTAACACTCCTCCTCAAGCTTATGGTTTAAATACATTTGTCATTCCAAGTCTGCTCATTAGCAAGTTATGTTGTGCCTTTCCCAAACCTTTAGTCAGTAAATCAGCTAGTTGATGTTTAGTGTTGATATGCTCAGTTTTCAGCAATCCTTGACAAATTCTCTCTTACAAAGTGACAATCAATGTCTATGTGCTTAGTTCTTTCATGGAAGATTGGATTTGCAGCAATTTGAATGGTTGCCTTACTTTCACACATCATATGCACAGGAAGATTAACACCGACTCCCAGCTCTTTGTATAAGCCTAATAACCAAGTAATCTCAGCTGCACAAGCAGCCATGCTTTTGAACTCCGCCTTAGTTGAACTTCTTGACATTGTTTCTTGTTTCTTAGACTTCCAAGACACTAAAGCACCTCCAAACTTCACTAGATATCCTGTAACAGACCTCTTGATCTCCACACATGCTCCCCAGTCAGAGTTAATGTAGGCAGTGAGTTATGTAGTTTGTTTAGCTTGCATCAGCCTCCATATGGGACTGTTTAGGACAGTGCATGAATTGGCTTAATACTTATACAGTGAAGGCAAGGTCTGGTCTTGTCACAATGAGATAGAGAAGTCCTCCTCGAGAGCCTGTGGACGGGGATTGAACCATATCCCCCTTCTGTTAATCGAGAGTGTGATGAAGTAAACCGAAAATATTGTGCGGTAAACTTGATACTTTGTAGGATTTGGAAGTAAATCATCACCTTTAGTTCCTATATCATTAAAATGCTCATCATACTTAATAGAAGTGAGTTTCTGATTCATTTCTAGTGGTGTGTAGACAGTTTTGGCTCCTCCTAGCCCAAACTCATAAATAAGTTCCAAAGCATACTTCCTCTGTGTCATTAAAATCCCCTTGCTAGATCTAGAAAACTCAATCCCTAGGAAGAATTTGAGTTCTCCGAGATCCTTCATCTTGAAGTTCTTTTGAATCACCTGTCTAGTCTTGTACAAGTGTTGAGAATTACTTCCAGTGATTAGTAAATCATCCACATACACTAATACTACCACAATATCACCATTAGTCTGTTTAGTGAAGAGTGAGTAGTCGTAGTGACTTTGTGTGAACCCCTTCTGCACCAATGCCTCAATCAGTTTCAAATTCCATTGCCTAGGTGCTTGCTTTAGACCATACAGAGATTTATGTAGTTTGCACACCTTTTGGCTCCCCCTGGTTTACAAAGCCACTAGGAATCTCCATATAAACCTCCTTATGCAGATCACTATTAAGAAAAGCATTGTGTACATCCATCTGATAGATACACAAGCCTGTAGATGCAGCCAAAGCAACCACATCTCTAACAGTCACCATCTTGGCTACTGGACTGAATGTTTCACCATAATCAAGTCCTTCCTTCTGACTGAACCCCTTAGCTCAAGCCTGGCCTTGAATCTTTCTGCCTCACCTAAGGCTAGAAACTTGATCTTATATATCCACCTACACCCAATAGGTTTCTTGCCAGGTGGAAGGTCAACTATACTCCAACTTTTATTAGCCTCTAGGGCTGCAATTTCAGAATCCATAGCCTTTACCCAAGCAGGGTCAACAACAGCCTCTTTGAAGGATATAGGTTTGCATACAACTGAATAAGCCTGCAGAGCTTGTCTGTAAGTGGATGATAGATGAGTGTAAGTGAGATGAGCTGCTAATGGATAGAGATATGTATTAGTTTTGGGCCGAGTAACAGAGTCCTGCAACAATAGAGGGGTTTACTTAGCCTTCCTTATCTCCTTAATGGTGCTACTGGTACCTCAGGACGGATGACTAGGGGAGGTAATGCAGGATATTGAGCTGATGTTTCAGGAGACATTACCATTTGAGGTACCATAGGAGCCTCAGTGGACATTGACACTAACTCAGAAGGACATGAGGGGTGGACATCAACAGGAGGTATAAGATCAAGGACAGAGAACATTGGGTTTAAGGAGGTTTGCATGTGCTTAAATGGAAACAGTTCTTCTTGAAACACCACATGACTGTTCACAAAAAAAACTATGAGCATGACCATCATATAGGACATATCCCTTCTGAGTGGATGAATATCCCATAAAGACTGCAGGAATAGCTCTGGATGAGAACTTATCAGGTATTTTAGGGCAGGCAGCATAACACAAACAACTAAAAATCTTAAGATGGGATAAGGATGGAGAGTGGAGACATAGTTTTTCATATGGTGAGTTGTAGGCAAGTACCCTAGATGGTAGCCTGTTTAAGAGATAAACAGTAGTGCTGGCACAGTGACCCCAGTATTTTAGTGGTATAGAAGCTTGAAACCTTAGTGACCTTGCCATGGCAAGGATGGTTCTATGCTTTCTTTCAGCAACACCATTCTGCTGTGGTGTATAGACACAAGTACTCTGATGAGCAATGCCAAGTTCACTCAGTAATTTCTTAACCTTACTACTGAAGAACTCACAACCATTATCATTCCTCAGAGTTTTAACATTTGTAGAGAATACATTTTGAACCTGTTTAAGAAAGTGTTTGAGTACTACTATAGTATCAACTTTGGATGTAATCAAGAAGACCCAAGTGTATCTGCTAAAATCATCCACAATGGTCACAAAAAATCTTTTTCTATTATAGATAGGAACCTTGTAAGGTCCCCAAAGATCACAGTGCAACAATTCAAATACATGTTTGGTCCAGTGAGTGCTTAAAGAAAAATGAGGTTTTGTGTGTCTAGCTAGAGGACAAATGGTGCAATGAAATTGATCACTACCTTTTAATATTTTAAGACACTCATGCCTTCTTATTACATCAATGGGTGCATGGCCTAGTCTCTTGTGCCATACACTACTAGACTCAGAATGTTTAACACAATTGACAGACTTAGACAGCTGAACATGAGCTTTACTACTATTGACCAGCTGATTTGGAGCTTTACTTGGTCCCTCCTGTAGTATGTATAAGTCATGTTCTTCCTTACCAATCCCCTTCACCAGACCAGTGTAGAGGTCCTGGAAAAGACAAAAGTCAGGAAAAAACAAACCATGCAGTGTAACTCTTTTGTGATCTTTGAGACTAACAAGAAGTTAAACCTGAAGTCAGGTAAGAATAAAACATTAGATATCGATTGGTTGGCAAGCACACAGGTGCTTCCAATGTGAGAGATTGCTGCAACTTTACCATTTGGTAAATGAACCTTACTTTCACCCTGAACAGGAACTTCCGTAGCCTAGCCTATGGTGCCAAAGTCAGATGTGATGTGATGAGAAGCTCCAGTGTCAACTATCCATTTTCTACTGGCATAATTACAAGATAGAGTAAAAGAAGAACTACCTGCATCATCAGTAGTGGCTATGTTTGCAGAAGGCTCAACTGCTGTATTATCACCACCAGACCTGGATAGCAGTTGAAGTATTTGTTGATACTGATCAGAAATGAAAAAAGCTCCAGGATGTGCACCTGCTCCTGAAACATTTTTTCCTTTGTTGTAGCAGCCTATGGTCCCTTGTCCAAGATTAGGAGGAGGATCCACGTGACTAGCATACATCCCAGTGTTCAGAGGTTTCCTTTTGGATTTGAAATCTGCAGGATAACCAACTATTTTGTAGCACTGCTCCCTAGAATGACCCTTGCACCCACAATGTTCACATTGTAGAAAGGTCTTCCTAGCCTTGTAGTTTCCTCTTGAAGAGCTAGTACTGCTACTGTATCCTCCACTATGACCACCAACACCTGAGAATGAACTAGTGGAAGGCTCCGTAGATGAGCCTGCTGCATTGCTCTAGGTGTGATTTCTGTGAGTATACATTGATGTGCCTTCTATTACCCCTGAACCAATGGAACTAGTGCTTTCCAGACTTCTCTAACTCTCTTGATCAACCAGAAGAGCATAAGCTTTGTTAAGAGTGGGAATAGGACTTATCATGAGGATTTGAATCCTAGGAGGGGAATAGGACTCTGTTAACCCCATGAGAAACTACAAAAGTCTTTGATAGTCACAGTGTTCAACAAATATCTTGGACTCAGGACATGGACAGCTAGGACATGGCATGATAGCCTCATACTCATCCCAGAGGTCTCTCAATCTTGAGTGATAATCAACAATTGACATTGTGCCCTGAGTGAGAAAATGAATCTCTCTATGCAACTGAAAAATTCTGGATCCATTCACACTGTCAAACCTTTCTTTCAGATCTAGCCACACCTTACGAGCATCAGAACACTACAGAGCTAAGAAGATCAGGTCTCACTGCATTCATAATCCCGCTCAATACTACTACATTACACTTTTCCCACTGATCATGTAACTCTGGCTCAAACATAGACTTAGGAAATCTTCCATCTACAAATCCTAGCTTACTTCGACCTACTAGGCCAATTCTAAAGGACCTACTCCACAAGGCATAGTTCTCTGAACCTGTTAATTGCAGAGAGATTAGAGAACTACCTGGAGTTTCTGTATGCTGAAGAAACAGTGGATGGTTGTGATCAATGACAGGGAATGTGGTGGTGCTTCGAGTACCATTACTAGTGCTGGTAGCTCCAATCCCAACTCCTTCAACTGTAATTCCAGCCATAGGAACCCCAATCAACTTTAGATGCCTTCTTCCGATGCACCTCTTTTTGGAATGGTGAGTTCGGAGTACCTAATACTTTTTCTGGATAGGGACTTCTCTATGATCGTGTGCTTTGATACCATGATAGCTCCAGCTTAAACTTCACAACAAGAGACGAGAGAAAGAAGAGAGAAACACATTGATTGAATTGTCATACTTGTTGCATTGAATCTGTACACATTATGTATTTATACTACATAGATGACTCAGTAACTAAATAATGCCAACTAGGCATATTTCTAGCTAACTATCTCTGATTAGTTAACTAACTCAACCATATAGCTTGCTTAACCATTTACATTGCTTAAACTTAACTTCTATCTTAATTAGAGTTATAACAAACAATCCCCGGTAAACTATGATTAACCAAAGAGTGTTTTTTGGTTTAGAGTGCCAATATTTTGGTAGAGGTAAGTTCGATGGATATTTTATCCTCTCCAGACCCCACTCCGTGGAACTATGGGATATGTTGTTGAAATTATAAAAGAGTACATACGTGAGGGGTACAAATTGCAAATTATTCAATGAGGACTTCTACTGTGGGTTCAAAAAGTGTGGCTAGACGTCCTAGTCCATAAGTTGTTGGAATATACGATTTTGACTTTGTTTTACTTCCACATTTTCTTCCTGCGTACACTTGTTGAATTTTTGGGCTCTCAAAGGATTATCTTGACAATTATTCATTGGGTAGTGGGTGGGTGGGGTGCAAGTGACAGAAACTAGCAAAAAGAAAATGTTGTGACACTGCTTGGAAAAGAGAAAGAGCAACCTGGGAAAAATTTCAATAGTTGTTTAGCAGGAATGTTTGTAAGGGTGAACATTTCAATTTCTTACTTTTGTAGTTTTATTTCCTACTTTTATAGTTTAATTTCTAGGCCTTAGAGAAGATATTTGTAGCCTAGGGGAGGGTTTGAATTCATCCTAAGATGGAGAAAATCTAGATTTATGAGGATTTTAAGATGTAGAAGGCCTTGTGTTATTTTTAAGAAGGATTATTCTTGATTTTTTTACCATAGTTCACTAATGTAACCGTAAAACTGGTAGTTTTAGGTGAATGAATGGTAGAAAACACTAGTTTGGGTGAAAAAATCATGAGGTTGGCCTAGGATATGGGATTTGCATATAATCTGAAAATATTTAGGTCATTTTTGATTGATTTTGTATTATACTATTATTTTAGATCAAGAACAAGCTAAAGTTTCACAAAAGGAGTCAAGGTTCGCGATCAGACTTCTGCAACATTGTTTGGCACCTAGGTAGGCTAGGTTTTCTTAACGAAGTAGTTAAACTTGTTTTCTATTGCATGGTATTTTGTAGATTGACGGAAGGTTTCATGTCTAGGCTTTTTGGCATGGAGTCTGGATGGTTAAGGGTTGTTGTTTATTGTTGTTAAGGTGGAAAACGTTTATGACTAGGGGATGGTTCTCCAGTTCTTGATTATTAACCTTGGGTTTTCTTACCAAGGTGGTTTGGTGGTGATTGTGTAACACCTCAGAATTTGGAAAGTCAAGTTCGAAAGGAAAAGTGCAGAAAATTTGTTGAGGCAGTAACTACGAATCCTATCTACGGACCGTAGGAAGTCTACAGGCCGTAGAAGGGAAGTCGTAGAGTTGAGTTAAGTTTTGGAAAATTCAAGTTTCTAAAGTTTGACCTACGAGTAGCCAGGATGAGCCGTAGGAATTTAGACGGGCCATAGATGGCATCCGTAGAAGTGATTCAAACTTAGTGAAATTTTGGACTTGAACTTGGGGTCTACGTCTATGGACCGTAGAATGAATGATGGATCGTAGATTGGTTTCGTGGGAAGTTGAAGGAAATTTGGATTTCTGAAGTTGATTCAACAGTTGACCAGTACGGGACATAGAAAGTCTTATGGACCATAGGTCCAAATCGTAGAAGCTTTTTGATAGTTATTCTTAAGGGTATTTGGGTCTTTTTCTATGCATTTAATACCTATACTATGTTGTTTTGACCCTAATTTTAAGACCTATAACTACCTTTCAACTCCTAATTCTACCCAAACCCTTTCATTCTCTCAAATCTCCAATTCCCATCCAAGTTCATCCTCCTAAATTCTCTCAAGTTTCAAGGAAGAAATATAGGGTTCAAGCTTCAAGTATCCTTTTTTCTCTATTGCTTTCGGACTTTGATTATCAAGGTATGTAAAATTTCACTATTGAATATCATTCATCCAATGGGTGACAAAGGATTTCTAAGTTTCCAATTCAATTTCACCTAATTTACTTAGGGTTTCATGTGATTTTCATGGGTCTTATTTGATTTTTGTGTTAATTGTTTCAATATTCCTATGCATATTTAGATTTCGATTACATGTTTTTGAATTGATTTTATATAGACTCATATATTATTCATGATTTTTACAATGAATCTATGAAGTTATGTATATGATTTATGAAAGTAATGCATAATTTATGATGTAAAAGATGTTTCTGATCTAAGGTTGCTTTTAAGATAAGCATCAAAGAAATTGTGAAAGATTTTCTCACATATTAAGGAATCATGATTTGGTGAAAGGTTTTCTCACACATGCATGATTCATGATTAAAGGAGCTACTCTATGATGACTTCATGATTTGGATTGGTATGTTAATGATTGCCTATCTTAATGTTGTAATTTGATAATTGACTTTATCTATTCCGTTGGAATTTAACTTAGCACCGAAAGAACTTGAGGTGGAGGCTCAAATAGGGTCGTCTCTAGTAGTGACCTCTAGTTCTAAACTATGTGTCTCGTAGGATTGTCTTAAATGACCTAACCAGCAGATCTATAAAATGGCATATGAATGAATCATACGGAGTTCTACCTTGGCAAGTAGACTCTCCCTTCTCGGTGTGGGAGTTACATCAGATTCCATGTTATAGCTCGCATGGCCTATTATTGGTTAAAGCTAATATTCTACAAAATGAACTAGGTTTTTCTCAAAGGTTTTATGAAGCTTTCATTATGTTTTAAGATGCATTGACCATGTTCATGATTTATGATTCTTCCTAAAAAGGCTTTTTAAGATGTTTTAGCTTGGTCATGCATATCATGTTTTCCCTTATGACCCCTTATGATCATGTTTTTACGATTTTATGCATATCCATCATACTTAGTACATTTCATGTACTAATGCGTACTTGTTCCTACATTGTCTCATAATGTAGGGTCCGATGTTTTTCCTCCTCCCTCTCGTGGCTAGTTGATTGGTTGATCGTGAAGGCTTGGTGAGTTCTCATATTCCGAGGACTGTGTTATCCTTACTATGTTTTCATATGTCTTTAGTTTTCAGATGTTGTACATGGTGTATGAGTTACATCCCAACTATTTCTTTTGGTGTATTAGATTGGCTTGTCAAGACTATGATTACACTTCCACTCTTATGTCAAACTCTTTTATGATATGAGACCTAGTGCTTAAACTTTCTCATATTTTCTATTATATTGTGTTATATGTATGTCAAGTGAATTTGTAGAGCCTCTCGGGGTTTTATACGCCATGTCACGTGTAGGGTGTACTTTGGGTCATAACAAACTTGGTATTTAGAGCACAAGGTTTTAGAAAAAGGTCCTAGGATGTTAGACAAGCCGCGTCAAGTAGAGTCTTGTTCATGAATGTGAAGCGTACCACATTATGAATAAGAGTTTACAAGGCGTTTAGGAAAGTTTACTACTTTCACTACTCTAAAGTCGTGCCATAGAATTCATCTCTATAAAAGTTCTTCTCCTAACTCTTATCTGATGCTTTTCAGGATATGGCTCCTCAAAGAGCTTATGTGAGAAGGAATGCAGGTGAGAATGTAGAGCCCGAGGTCCCTCAAGTTTCGGTGGATCCTTTGGCCAAGCAAGTGACTCATGCTGAATTCTGAGCCACTTTTCAAGTGTTGGCTCAAGCTATGACGGTCCAAGTTAATAGAGAAGTTGTTGCTCCCATGAACCTAAATATGGGTACGACGGAAACAAGGATAAGGGACTACACTAGGATGAATCCTTTGGAGTTCCATGGTTCTAAGGTGGATGAGGGTCTTCAAGAGTTCATCGATGAGGTGTATAATATAATGGGAATTGTGGGAGTGTCAACGGTGGAAAAGGTGGAATTGGCCACTTACCAACTCAAGGGTGTTGCTCAAGTTTGGTTCAACCAATGGAAGGAAGAGAGAGTGGTTGATGCAGGTCCTCTTGATTGGGACAAATTTAAAGGAGATTTTCTTGATCGATTCTTTCCTCTTGAGATGAGAGAAGCAAAGGTGCTTGAGTTCATTAATCTTCGTCAAGGAAATATAAGTGTAAAAGAGTATCCTTGAAGTTTACTCAATTGGCTATATATGCTCTGAAAATGGTTGCCGACTCTAGAGCAAGAATGAGTAAGTTTGTGTTGGGAGTTTCCGATTTGGTTGTCAAGAATTACCGTACCACCATGTTGATTAAGGAAATAGATATCTCCCGTTTGATGATAAATGCCCAACAAATTGAAGAGGAAAATCTCAAGGAAAGGCAAGGACTGGGGATGGTGACTTTTCTCATTCTAGGTTCGGTGGACATGGGTGTCCTAAATTTCGGTAAAAAGTTTTTTGTTCAAGATTCTTCCGATGCTCTGACCTCTAAGTTCAACAATGTCTAACCCCAAACCTCAAGGAGGTGGTGGTAATGGATCTTATATTCCCGTTTCCAAAGGTGTGGTAAAAGTCACTCAGGGAAATGTTTAGCCGATACGAATAGTTTCTTTGGTTGTGGGAAGAGTGGTCACAAGGTGATGGATTGTCCGTGGCAAGCTAGCAAGGGTAAGAATGGTAAGCAAGCTCAGCCTAGTGGTTCTGGTTCAGGTGCCCTAAAACAAATAAGATTTTATGCAGTTTAGACTCGATAGGATCATGAGGGTTCCCCGGATGTTCTGATCGGTATGTTGGAAGTCTTTCAATTTGATTTGTATGTTTTACTTTATCCGAGTGCTACATTGTAATTTGTTACTCCATATGTGGCCATGAGATTCAATGTAGGTCCTGAAATCCTTTCTAATCCCTTTCATGTCTCTACTCCCATTGGCGATTCTATTGTTGCTAAAAGAGTTTATAGAAATTCTCCTATTTCCGTTTCTCATAGTGTCACTCATATTGATATTGTAGATCTTGATATATTAGATTTTGATGTTATTCTTGGGATGGATTGGCTTCATGCATGTTAGTCTTCCATAGACTGTAGGACCCGATTGGTCACATTCAAGGTTCTAAACGAACCTATCATGTTATGGGAAGGGGGAAATTATGTTGTTAAGGGTCAGTTCACATCTTGCCTAAAGGCTATGAAAATAATTTCTAAGGGTTGCATTTATTATCTTGTTTGGGTTAAGGGATACAGATTCCAAAACCACTACTCTTGAGTCGGTTCCGATTGTAAATGAGTTTTTGGAAGTGTTTTCCGATGATCTTCCTAATGTTTCTCCTGAAAGAGAAATAGACTTCAATATTGACCTTTTCCTAGATACGTAGCCTATCTCTATTTCTCCTTATCGAATGGCCCCGACAGAACTTTAGGAATTAAATGATCAGTTGAAAGACTTATTGAATAAATGATTCATTAGAACGAGTATCTCACCATGGGAGTGTTCCGCTGTTTGTGTGAAGAAGGATGATTCCCTCCAATGTGCATTGACTATCAACAATTGAATAAGGTTATCATAAAGAATAAGTACCATATTCCAAAGATTTATGATTTGTTTGATCAACTACAAGGAGCGAGTTACTTCTCTATGATTGATCTTCTGTCAGGTTATCACCAATTGAGGGTGAAGGAACATGACATTCCGAACACGTCTTTTCAAACACGATATGGTCATTATGACTTTTTGATAATGTCTTTTGGTTTAACTAATGCCCCGGTGGTATTTATGAATTTGATGAATAGGGTCTTCAAGCAGTATCTTGACATGTTTGTGATTGTATTTATTGATGATATTTTAATTTACTCACGGAGTGAGGATGAACATGTTGAGCATCTGAGGATTGTGTTACAGGTTCTCAAGGATCAAGAATTGTATGCTAAGTGTAGCAAATGTGAGTGTTGGTTGAGGTCTGTTGCTTTCCTTGGCCATATTGTCTTCGGTGAAGGTATTCAAGTCGATTCTAAGAAAATTGAGGCAGTTAAGAACTGGCCTAGATATTTGTCCGCTTCAGACATACGAATTTTCTTGGGTTTGGCCGGTTACTACAGAAGGCTTGTGGAAGGATTTTCCTCTATTGCTTCACCTTTGACGACATTGACTCAAAAGAAGGTAAAATTCCTATGGTCGAAAGCTTGTGAGAAGAGTTTCCAAGAGTTGAAGGATAGACTCACTTCAGCCCCTATTTTGACATTACTGGAAGGATGGATGACTTTGTAGTATATTGTGATGCTTCAAGGATTGGTCTTGGTTGTGTTTTGATGCAACATGAGAAAGTTATTGCTTAAGCTTCAAGTCAATTGAAGGTACATGAAAAGAATTATCCGACTCATGATTTGGAGTTAGCGGCAATGTTTGCTCTAAAGATTTGGAGGAATTACCTATATGATGTTCATTTAGATGTGTTTACTGACCATAAGAGTTTTAAGTATGTGTTCACTCAATAGGATTTGAATCTTCGCCAAATGAGATGGCTTGAGTTATTGAAGGATTATGACATGAGTGTCCACTATCATCCAGGTAAAACGAATATGGTAGTGTATGCTCTTAGTCGATTGTCGGTGGGTAGTGTTGCTCATGTTGAGGATGATAAGAAAGAGTTAGTCCATGATGTTCATAGGTTGGCCTGATTGGGTGTTCTCTTAGTTTATTCCAATGAAGGTGGGGTCATTGTTCAAAATGGCTCAGAATTGTCTCTTATGTCGGAAGTAAAAGTTAAGCAATATCTTGATCCGGTTATGGTTGACTTGAAGAAGTCAATTTCTGAAAAAGCCATTGAGGCTTTCTCCCAAGGGGGAGATGGTGTCCTTCAATATCAAAATCAGTTGTGTGTTTCTAATGTTGATGAGTTGAGAAATTAGATTTTGACAAAAGCTCACAGTTCTTGTTATTCTATTCACCCAGGAGCCACCAAGATGTATCGCGACTTGCGAGAGGTCTATTGGTGGAATAGGATGAAGAAGGATATTGTGAAATTTGTTGCTAAATGTTTGAATTGTCAACAAGTGAAAGTCGAGCATTAGAAACCCGATGGTTTAGCTTAAGATATTAGTATTCCTATTACATGGAAAATTGTATTTTCACTTTCAATTTGGGGAACACTTACACATGTATGTTTTACTAATATTCATGTCATTTTAGAAAGTTTGAAATACTTGATAGTGATAGACGTGCAATGCACGTGTCTAGAACTAGTAAATATGATATTTATAACCAGCACTATATAGAAATGTCGCTAAAGGCTTTAGCAACTCTGAATGCAATGACATTAACTCAATTTCTGCTAAAAGGAAAATTTATTGCCTCTAAATATCTCTTTTGTTGTAGTCTGAGTGGACTGTTGACCAAGTCTCACAAATACAACTTGTAGTACTAAAAATTGACACTCTTAAGTCTTAATCATAAAACACTATAAACACTAACTAGTGTACATTGCTATCCAATGAATTCGATATCATTAGATATATATAGATCATTGATTTGCCACACCAGTTCTTGTTTTAGGAAAAAGAGAAATCTGTCAGTTATAGTTATGGGAAGAGGTTGCGATCTTCTCTTCGCTCTTTCGGTTTTCATTCTGCTACATACTTCACATTTCTTTTAGTCCTAACAACATCTTAGCAATCAATTGGTCTTCTTCCAGTCCTGTTTGTACCTGGATTGGCATCACTTGCAACTCCCGCCACCATCGATTCACAACTTTAGACATTGCTGGCATGCAACTTCCTGGTACCATTCCTCCACACCTTGGAAACCTCTCATTTCTCGTCTCCCTCGACATTCGTAACAACATTTTCCATGGAGAATTGCCAGAAGAGTTGGCTCATTTGCAGATGTTGAAGCTGATTAATGTCACAAGCAATAACTTCACTGGTGTCATTCGATCATTTTTAAGTTTGTTACCTAACCTTCACATTGTTCTCCTTTCGGACAACCAATTTTCTGGGGAAGTTCCATCTTCCCTTTCTAATATAACAAAGCTTGAAGTGTTGGGCATAAATGGAAATTTTCTAGTAGGAGAGATCCCTTGAGAGCTCGGTGATCTTCGTTACATGACTTTCTTATACCTGTCACTCAACCAGCTGACTGGCTCTATACCACCATCAATATTTAACAGTATGCTCTGGCCAACAACAATCTAACTGGTGAACTTCCAATGACTATATGTGACCATCTTCCAATCTTGGTAGGGCTTTACCTCTCAAGAAATTACCTCGATGGTCTTATTCCACCAACCTTGGAGAAATGCAGAAAGCCTCAAATCCTGTCATTGTCTATCAATGAGTTCAGTGGAACTGTACCAAGAGAGTTAGCCTGCTTAACGTCTCTTACAGGATTATATCTTGGAGAACAACACTTAGGAGGTATGTAACAACCCATATTTCTCAACACAATATTAATGTATATTGCACTTACTGAATCCAAATTTCAACTAAGAGTTGGAGCAACAAAGAATAGTGAACAGTACTAATTGGAGCCAAAGCTTCAACATAATTAGAATAGGACTCTTCTTTCTAGCGCCCATCCTTTTTAACCAGTTGCTGGTCTGGATCCCAAATAAAACACTCCAACATTTTACACGGACCAATAATCCCAACCGAATCAGTCTCCTTCACCAATTCTAGCTAATAGGCCCTTACAGATCCAGGGTTCACAACACGGTAGTACTATATTTACTTGCTAGAAATCTGGAATTTTCTTCCTTTTTTTTCTCTTCCACCAAATGCTACTCATATATTTTTTCCATTGACAGGACAGATACCAGAGGAGCTAGGTAATTTGAAGAACCTACAAGTGCACAGTGAGTTTACTGATTCAGTCCCTGCAAGCATTTTCAACATGTCAGCACTACAAAGCTTAGCACTTGAAGCAAACAGTCTTTCAGGTACTCGACCTTCAGAATTAGGCCGTGGGATGCCCCGCATAGAAAAATTAACTGTGCAGATAATTATATGAGTGGTTTTATCCCTGCTTCTATCTCAAATATTACAAGACTCAATGGACTTGATCTTAGAATCAATAGTTTCATAGGTCCAATTCCTGAATCACTTGGTCACTTCGAATACCTTGAGCTTCTAGACTTGGCAGCAAATAATTTTTCCAGCGATTCGACATTGAGCTTCCTGGCATCTTTGACAAACTGTAGGAAATTAAAAGTAATCAGATTTGGTTGGAATCCACTAGATGGGGTTTTTTCTGCATCAGTTGGGAATTTTTCCGACTCACTGCAAATATTTGATGGATCAAATTGTAAAATGAAGGGAAGCATTCCGGAAGAAATTGGCAATCTTACTATGGTGGCAATTATCTGGATAACAATGAGTTGACTGGTCATATTCCAAAAACCATCCAAGGCTTGCCGAACCTTCAAGAACTTAACTTAGGTGGCAACAAGATAAAAGGAACCATACCAGATGTTATGTGCATTTTATATAATCTTGGAGCATTAGACTTGTCAGGAAATCAAGTTTCTTGTTCCATATCGCCATGCTTAGGGAACGTTACCAGCTTGAGGTATCTTTATCTAGCTAACAACAGGCTGAATTGGAGCTTACCTTAAAGCTTGGTGAGCCTTCAAGATCTCATAGAATTCAATGTTTCGTCCAATTTATTAAGTGGGAAAGTTTCTATGGAGGTTGGAAATTTAAAGGTTGCAACACTAGTTGATCTGTCAAAAAATGATTTTAATGGTATGATCCCTAGCACACTAGGGGGTCTGGATAGATTGATTAGTCTTTCTCTAACACATAATAAATTAGATGGGCCTATTCTAGATTCATTTGGCAAAATGGTGGCCCTGGAATTCTTGGATTTGAGCAATAACAATTTTAGTGGTGAAATTCCAAAGTCATTAGAAGCTCTTGTGTATCTCAAATACTTGAACTTCTCATTTAATGAACTCAGTGGAGCGATTCCCACCTGTGGTCCTTTTGCAAATGCGAGAGGTCAATCTTTCTTGTCCAATGATGCGCCGTGTGGTTATTCTAAGTTTCATGTTTCACCATGCGTCATCAAATCTCCCATGAGGTCAAAGAAAAAAAAGGCAATATTGGTTTTGGTCATCCTTTTGAGAGTAGGTATGCTATTTCTTCCATTAGCCCTCACATATGTATTTTTGAGATTGAGAAAGAAAAAAAAGAATGCAGGTCAAGCTGATGTGTCTCTGATAAAATGTCATGAAAGAATTTCCTTTTTTAAACTTGAACAAGCAACTGAAGGATTAAATGAAAACAACTTGCTTGGTAACGGTAGTTTCAACAAGGTCTACAAAGGGATACTTAAGGATGGTACTCTTTTGGTAGCAAAGGTATTCAATGTGCAAAAGGGGTGTGCATTCAAAAGTTTTGATATAGAATGTGAGATGTTACGCAACCTCCGCCATCAAAATCTCCCAAAAGTCATCACCAGCTGCTCCAACCCTGACTTCAAAGCCTTAGTATTAGAATACATGCCGAATGGGACACTTGAAAAGTGGCTATACAATCACAACTTTTTCTAAGACATGTTGCAGAGATTAAGTATAATGATAGATGTTGCATATGCAATAGACTATCTCCACAATGACTATTCAACACCTGTGGTGCATTGTGACTTGAAGCCAAGCAACATCTTGCTAGATCACGAAATGGTTGGCCATGTTAGTGATTTTGGCATTGCAAAACTGTTAGGTGCAAGGGAGGATTTTATTCAAACAAGGACAATAGAAACCATTGGATATATTGCTCCAGGTATTAAAACTTTTATAGCTTCCTCATGTTTTTAGAATACCCAAAACATTAACTCTTTTCCCCCCGATATATATGATCAGTTTTAGCATATTCCTCAATAATCAGGAAGCTTTTTAAAAATAATTTTCAACCATGATTGAAGAGTATGGACAAGATAGAATAGTATCCAAGAGTTGTGATGTTTATAGTTTCGGCATCCTGATGATGGAGACGTTTACAAGAATCAGACCAGGTGATGAAAGATTTACCGGAGACTTGAGCATACAACGTTGGGTAAGTGATTCTTTTCCAGATGAGATTCATAAGGTAGTGGATGCTAATTTGGTACAGCTAGGGGATGAACGAATTGACGCAAAGATGCCGTGTCTGTTATCTATCATAGAGTTGGCTTTGAGCTGCACTTTAGTGACACCTGATGCAACTAAGAATTGGAGTGTAACACCCCGAATATTTCTAAGCTAACGCCCGAACCATTCATTATTTATGCGTGTAAGGTCGTATCGGGTGATTCTTAAATTGCTCATATGTGTAAATGCCAATTCTTTAGTGTGGGTATGGATTTGGACATGAATTAACGTCACTAGAATCCCCTAGCACAAAGTTGAGTTGAAAACTTCCTTACCGATTAAGTTTTGACATAAGATTCTACTTAGGTCAACTTCAAACAATCATATCTCCCAGAAAGTAATGAATTATGTGGCCCCTATCAAATTGAAGGTCTTTGAGTCCTCTTTCCAACGCCACTAAGTTTGCCTCATTTCGAGTTCGGACTAAAAAGTGATGACTGTTTTACCAAAGACTATCATATCAGAGTTGCCTGAAGTTAGTTCCTTCGACTTGCTTCTACGGGCCGTCAAAATTTCGACGGCTTGTACTATCAAGTTGTCAAAAACTTTAGAGAGTCTGAATTTTGAGGTTCAATTCCTACGGATCTATTCTACTGGCCGTAGTTTGGACTCGTAGAATGGACTTTTGAGCTCGAAAATTGTATAAAGTCTACGGATTGGAACTACGGTCCGTAAAAAATTCTATGGATAGTAGATTGGACTTGTAGAAAGAAATTTGAGCCTTAAAAGTCAATATAAATTTCACAGATGGGATCTATGGTTCGTAGAACAAACCACGAACCGTTGATGGACCCGTAGAAGGTTTTTGTCAGTTTTTAAGAGGGGTAGTTTAGTCTTTTCTCACCCCTTCTAAGCCTAAACCACGATGTTTTTACACCTAGTTAAGGGTTTAAACAATGTTATTTAATCTTTTTATGTTCATTAACATTTTCAAGTCTTAGAGCAAGGATCCGAAAGGAGAAAGCTAGGGTTTTGAGCGTTCTTCGAGTTTTCACCGATTTCGCCAAGAACTTTGTTCTCTCAGGTATGTAAGGCTACTCATAGTGATGGACTAAGTTCGTCCTCACGCCCTGCATCTAAATTCATTCATTAAAAAGGTTATGTTCAGAGTTTTATCTGTAGTCTCTTGAAATCCGAATTTAGTTGTGTGTCTTGTTCTGATTTCCAATTCCTTAATCGTTGAGATTTTGATTTCTATTATGTATATTGAATTCTAAATTTTTGTTCATGTTTCGTACCACATGAACCCTATTTGTTCATAAAAGTCATGTTTATAGAGATTATTATATGAGATATCTTGTACATCAATTTCAGACTTGATAGGTAAGTCCATAAATATATGTTTAAATGCATGTTTTGAAAAGAGTTTTCAAAGAAAGAATCATATGATTTCATATGTACTATTTAACCGTGAAAAAGAGAAAGAGAAAGAGAAAGAGAAAGAGTATAATTGATTTTCTTCTGAACAGTTCTTTAGTAAAGAAAAGTGAAGGTTAAGTAAAGAAATAGCCCCTTTCTCGGTAAAGGGTGATTGATCCAAAAAAATTGATATGATTTGTTTTGGAAGTAGAATCAAGTACCGAATTAGGTAAGAGTCTATTTTTAACTCGAAGTCTCATTAAACTACGTAGCCAATGTAGGATGGGATCGCATCGATTTGTCGTGTGACTCCTCACTGCCTCTGAGAAGGCCTATTAGATGGATCCATAGTTACAGTAGCATCATATACCTCGACAAGGTATAAGATGACCCTTGCAACGTGGGAAAAATATTGTATCATTGCTAGGCTCATATTAATGGTTTTCGATTAGAGAAACTCCCCACTGAGTAAAGTTTTCTATTCTCATATTGTTTTATTGCATATCTGGTTGTAAAATACAAATGGTTTACACTACTTGCTCATATATTGTTTACTTGATATGTTTTCCGCCATCAGTTCAGTTATTATTTTATTCATCCATATTACATACTCGTATGTTTCATGTACTGATGTCACTCGACCTGCATCTTTTTATGATGCAGATACATGTGTTCAAGACCATCAACATGCATTTTGTTGAGATCACTTGCACTCGTAGACAGCTTTTGGTGAGGCCTCCTAGCTTTCAGAGGACTCCAGTTTTTAGTTTACTTTTAGTAGTTGTTTAAGGTTGTCATGGATCTTGTCTCGACGCCTATCTTAAAACAGTAGAGGCTTCATAGATAGATAATATTGAGAGTCTTTCAATATTGCTATTCAGATACTTTGTTAAAACTATTACTGCTTTCATTCAGTATTTTCAGACTATTTAATTGAGTATGTTGACTTAATGCTTTAATTCATTTTTAAAGTCTATATCTGCTTGATTAAGTCTTCCGTTAATTAGTCAGCTAGGCCAAGGGTTTGCTTGGGGACCAGAAATAGTTCTCGAGTGCCGGCCACGTCTAGGCTGTAGTCTCGGGGCATGACAAATTTGGTATCAGAGCATAGAGTTCAAGAGCTCTAGGATGTCTATGAAGTCGTTTCTAGTAGAGTCCTTCTTATCGATGTGAAGCGCACCACATCTTTAACGAGAAAGCTACGACATTTAGGAACTTTTCCCTTCTTTCTTACTCCTGTTCGTGCGATAGAGTTCAACTCTTTAAAACTTTCTTTTAACTCGTGCTTACACGTGTCTTTTCAGATCATACCTCCACGAAGAGCTGTTCGAGGACGTTCTGCTTGGGGGAATACTAATCCTCAAGGTAAAGAAGCTCCCAATGCACCAGGAGTGAAACCCCCTCAAGGAGATGTCACCAATGTTGAGTTCAGGAATGATATTCAGATTTTGGCTCACGTGGTGACAGCACAGGTTGGTCACTAAGGAGCCAGCCGTCAAGATGTGAATGATACATCCAAAATCTGAGAGTTTCTAAGAATGAATCCCCAGAGTTCACTGGGTCAAAACTCAATTATGATCTAGAAAGGTTCGTGCATGAGCTTCAAAAGGTGTTTGAGGTCATGCATGTTGCTGATGCTGAGCATTTGAAGTTGGCTACATACCATCTCAAAGGTATTGCTACGATATGGTATGATCAGTGGAAGAAGAAAAGGGCAGAGGGGGCACCACTTTTGAGCTGGGGCCCAAGCTTCTTTTGCACCCCCATCGGGTAGGACTGCACCAAAGGGTGCTACTTCAGGAGCATGCGGAGGTTCAAATCATCTGTATGCTATGTCTAGTCGTCAGGATCAAGAGAACTCGCCATATTTTTTTACTTGTATGCTTAAAGCCCTTTTTCTTGATATATATATGCCTTACTTGATCCAATTGTGAGTTTATCTTTTATAGCTCCCTATATAGCCATGAAGCTTGGGACTTGTCCCGAACAACTTCTTAAACCTTTTAGTGTTTCTACACCGGTCGGAGAGTCTATTCTAACAGAAAGAGTCTATCAAAATTGTACCATCTCTATCTATTATAGAGACACCATGGATGTTTTAATTGAATTAGACACGGTGGATTTTGATGTCATTCTCGGTATGGACTGGCTTTATGCTTGTTATGCCTCTGTCGATTGCAGGACTCGAGTAGTCAAGTTTCAGTTTCCAAATGAACCAGTCATAGAATGGAAAAGTAATCCATTAGTGCCTAACGGTCGTTTCATCTCATACCTAAAGGCCAGAAAGTTAGTATCCAAAGGGTGTATCTATCACTTAGTCCGAGTTAATGATTCTAATGTTGAGACAACATCCCTTCAGTCAATTGCAATCATAAATGAGTTTCCAGAAGTTTTCCCGATGATCTTCCCGGAGACCCTCTCGAAAGGGAGATAGACTTTGGAATTGACATCCTTCCAGATACTCAACCCATCTCTATTCCGCCATACAGAATGGCTCCAGTTGAATTAAAGGAGTTAAAAGAGAAGCTGGAAGATCTCCTTTATAAGGGCTTCATCCGACCTAGTGTGTCACCTTGGGGCGCTCTGGTCTTATTCTTGCGAAAGAAAGATGATTCCCTTAGGATGTGTATTGATTACCGTCAGTTGAATAAGGTCACCATAAATAATAACTATCCCATTCCTAGCATTGATGATCTTTTTGACCAACTTGAGGGTGCCACTTGTTTCTCTAGGATGGACCTCATATCTGGCTATCATCAGTTGAAAGTGAGAGAAAGTGACATCCCGAAGACAGTATTCAGGACCCATTATGGTAATTATGAGTTCCTTGTTATGTCCTTTGATTTGACTAACGCTCCTGCAATATTCATAGATCTTATGAACAGAGTATTTAAGCCATATCTGGATATGTTTGTTATCGTATTCATCGACGACATCCTGATCTACTCAAGGAACGAGGAGGATCATGCCAGCCATCTCAGAATAGTCCTCCAAACTCTCAAAGATCAAGAGTTATATGCCAAGTTTTCTAACGGTGAGTTCTGGTTTGAATCTGTGGCATTCTTAGGCCATATTGTGTCTGGCGAAGGACTTTGAGTCGACACTCAGAAGATTGAGGCAGTGAAGAATTTTCCCAAACCCATATCCCCAACTGATATAAGGAATTTCTTGGGGTTGGCAGGGTACTATAGAAGGTTCATCGAGGAGTTCTCATCCACTTCATCCCCGTTGACTAAGTTGACTCAGAAAATAGCTAAGTTTCAATGGTCTGAAGCTTATGAGCAAAGCTTTCAGGAATTGAAAACTCGGTTAATTACTGCTCCAATATTGACCCTACCAAAGGGTACAGAGGATTTTGTCATCTATTGTGATGCATCCAAAGTGGGGCTTTGTTGTGTGTTGATGCAAAATGGTAAGGTTATAGCCTATGCCTCCAAGTAGCTTAAGATTCAAGAGAGAAACTACCTGACTCATGATCTCGAGTTGGAAGTAGTGGTTTTTGCTCTCAAAATATGGTGTCACTATCTCTATGGCATTCATGTTGATGTGTTCACCAACTACAATAGTCTCCAATATGTTTTTAGTCAGAAGGAGCTTAATCTCAGACAAAGGAAGTGGTTAGAGCTACTCAAGGATTACGACATTGGTATCCTCTATCACCCAGGTAAGCCTAATGTTGTTGCTAATGCCTTGAGTAGGTTGTCTATGGGGAGTACTGCTTATGTCGAGGAGGGAAAGAAAGAGTTGGCTAAGGAAGTGCACAGACTTGCACGTTTGGGAGTCCGTTTGTTAGATTTCTAGTGAAGGTAGAGTTGTTATGATGAATGGGGATGAATCATCATTAGTGTCAGAAATGAAGGAGAAGCAAGAAAAATACCCCATCTTACTGGAACTAAAGGCAAATGTTCATAAGCAAAAAGTGATGACTTTTGAATAAGGGAGAGATTGTGCATTGAGATATCAATGTAGATTGTGTGTCCCAAGGTTGGATGAGCTCCAAGAGAGGATCATGATAGAAGCTCATAGTTCCAGATATTCGATCCTTCCGAGCTCCACAAAGATGTACCATCACTTGAGAGAAGTCTACTAGTGGAATAGTATGAAGAGTTGTATTGCAGATTTTATTGCTAAGTGTCCAAATTGCCAACAAGTCAAGGTTGAACACCAAAGACCATGTGGTGTGGATCAGAACATAGCACTTCCAGAATGGAAGTGGGAGATGATTAATATGGACTTCATTACTGGCTTGTCGCGATCTCGTAGGCAGCATGATTCGATTTGGGTGATTGTAGACCGAATGACTAAATCAACCCATTTCTTACCGGTGAAGACTACAAATTTAGTAGAGGATATGCTAGTTTATACATCCGTGAGATAGTCCGACTTCATGGAGTCCCATTGTCCATCATTTCAGATAGGGGTGCACAATTCACCGCTCAGTTTTGGAAGTCATTTCAGAAAGGTTTAGGTTTGAAGGTAAACCTTAGTACTACTTTACATCCTCTGACAGATGGTCAAGCAGAGCGCACTATTCAAACCTTAGAGGATATGTTGAGAGCATGTGTGTTGGATTTCAAAGGGAATTGGGATGACCACTTGCCTCTTATAGAGTTTGCATAGAATAACAACTATCACTCCAGTATTCAGATGGTTCCTTATGAGGCTCTTTATGGGCGAATGTGTAGATCTCCTATTGGCTAGTTTGAGGTTGGTGAGGCTGAGTTCATAGGACCATACATAGTTTATCAATCCATGGAGAAGGTGAAAATAATCCAAGAGAGGTTTAAAACAGCGCAGAGCTGTCACAAATCCTATACAGATGTTAGGAGAAGAGATTTGGAGTTTGAGGTTAATGATTGGGTCCATTTAAAGGTTTCTCCCATGAAGGGTGTAATGAGGTTTGGTAAGAAAGGGAAGCTCAGTCCCCGATATATTGGTCCTTATAGGATATCAAATAGGATTGGTAATGTAGCTTATATGTTGGAGCTACCGCCTGAATTAGCCGCAGTCCATCTAGTATTTCACATCTCTATGCTAAAGAAGTGTTTGGGTGATCCTTCACTTATTGTGCCCACCGAGAATATTGGTATCAAGGACATCCTATCTTATAAGGAGATTCCCATTCAGATTCTTGATCGTCAGGTTTGCAAGTTGAGAACCAAAGAGGTTGCATCAGTGAAGGTCTTATGGAGAAATCAGTTTGTTGAGAAGGCAACTTGGGAAGCTAAGGAGGATATGAAGACTAGACACCCTCATCTTTTTTCCTCCGATCTAGTTCCAGTCCAAGGTAATCACTCTTCCTAAAGTACTCATTTAATCCACTCCCTCCTTCAGTGTTTTGAGATCATGAGTTTTATGTGTATTTTTGCATTAAATTGGGCTGTTAAATATTTCCCTATCCTTACATGCTCAGTTCAGCCATCATTCGAGGATGAATGATTCCAAGCGGGAGATATGTAACACCCCAAAAAATTCTAAGCTAACGCCCGAACAATTCTTCATTTTTGCGTGTAAGGTCATATCGGGTGATTCTTAAATTGCTCATATGTGTAAATGTCAATTATTTAGTGTGGGAATGGATTTGGACATGAATTAAGGTCACTAGAATCCCCTAGCACGAAGTTCAGTTGAAAGCTTCCTTACCGATTAAGTTTTGACATAAGATTCTACTTAGGTCACCTTCAAACAATCATATCTCCCAGAAAATAATGAGTTATGTGGCCCATGACAACCAAATGGAAGATATTTGAGTCCTCTTTTCAACAACATCAAGTTTGCCTCATTTCGAGTTTGGAGTAAATGATTATGACCGTTTTATCAAAGACTGTCATATCAGAGTTGCCTGAAGTCAGTTCCTAAGACTTGCTTCTACGGGTCGTACAAATTTTGATGACCCATACTATCAAGTCATCAAAAACTTCAAAGAGTCTGAATTTTGAGGTCCAATTCCTACGAATCCATTCTACAGTCCGTAGGAACTTCTACGGGTCGTAATTTGGACCTTTAGAATAGACTTTTGAGCATGAAAATTGTATAAAGTCTACGGATTGGATCTACGGTCCGTAGAAGTTCTACGGATTGGATCTACGGTCCGTAGAAGTTCTACGGATCGTAGATTGGACTCGTATAATAAAATTTTGATCCTTAAAATTCAATATAAATTCCACGAATGGGATCTACGGTCTGCAGAACAAACCATGAACCGTAGATGGACCTATAGAAGGTTTTTCGTCAGTTTTTAAGAGGGGTAGTTTAGTTTTTTCCCACCTCTTCTAAGCCTAAACCACGACGTTTTTACACCTAGTTAAGGGTTTAAACAATGTTATTCAATCCTTTTACATTCATTAATGCTTCCAAGTCTTAGAGCAAGGATCCAAGAGGAGAAAACTAGGGATTTGAGTGTTCTTCGCATTTTCACCGATTTCACTAAGAACTTTGTTCTCCCAGGTATGTAAGGCTACTCATAGTGATGGACTAAGTTCATCTTCACACCCTACATCTAAATTCATTCATTAAAAATGTTATGTTCAGCATTTTATCAGGAGTCTCTTGAAATCCAAATTTAGTTGTACGTCTTGTTCAGAATTTTGATTCCTTAATCGTTGAGATTTTGATTTCTATTATACATACTGAATTCAAAATTACTGTTCATGTTTCGTATCACCTGAACCCTATTTGTTTATAAAAATCATATTTATAGAGATTATTATATGAGATTTCTTGTACATCAGTTTCAGACTTGATAGGTAAGTCAATAAATATGCGTTTAAATGCATGTTTTGAAAAGAGTTTTCAAAGAAAGAATCAAATGATTTCATATGTACT
Source organism: Solanum appendiculatum (assembly GCA_018342035.1). Taxonomy (NCBI): domain Eukaryota; kingdom Viridiplantae; phylum Streptophyta; class Magnoliopsida; order Solanales; family Solanaceae; genus Solanum; species Solanum appendiculatum. The sequence goes on along the minus strand of JAGDQO010000810.1, from coordinate 85,093 downwards.
ATTTGACAATGAAAAAGAGACAGAGTATAATTGATTTTCTTTCGAACAATACTTCAGTAAAGAAAAGTGAAGGTAAAGTAAAGAAATAGCCCCTTTCTCTGTAAAGGGTGAGATTGAGCAAAAAAATTGATATGATTTGTTTTGGGAGTAGTATCGAGCACCGATTTGGGTAAGAGTCTATTTTTAACTCGAAGTCCCATAAAACTACATAGCCAGCATAGGATAGGATCGCACCGATTTGTCGTGTGACTCCTCACTGCCTCTGAGAAGGCCTATTAGATGGATCCATAGTTACAGTAGGATCCTATACCCTGGCAAGGTATAGGATGACCCTTGCAACGTGGGTAAAATGTTGTATCATTGTTGGGCTCATAGTAATGGTTGTCGGTTAGAGAAACTCCCCGCAGAGTAAATTTTTCTATTCTCATATTCGTTTTATTGCATATCTGGTTGTAAAGTACAAATGCTTTACACTACTTATTCATATATTGTTTACTTGATATGTTTTCCGCAATCATTTCAGTTATTATTTTATTCAGCCATATTACATACTCGTACGTTTCATGTACTGATGTCATTCGACCTGCATGTACGTTTCAAGATCATCAACGGGCATTTCGTTGAGATCACTTGCACTCATTGACAGCTTTTGGTGAAGCCTCCTAGCTTTCGGAGGACTCTAGTCTTTAGTTTACTTTTAGGAGTTATTTAAGGTAGTCGTGGGTCTTGTCCCGATGCCTATCTTAAAAATAGTAGAGGCTTCATAGATAGATAACACTGAGAGTCTTTCAGTATTGCTATTCAGATACTTTGTTAGTACTATTACTGCTTTCATTCAGTATTTTCAGACTATTTAATTGAGTATGTTGACTTAATGCTTTAATTCAGTTTTAAAGTCTATATCTGCTTGAGTAAGTCATCCGCTAAGTAGTCAGCCAGGCCAAGGGTTCACTTGGGGACCATAAATGGTTCTCGAGTGCCAGCCACGTCCAGGGTGTATTCTCGGGGTTTGACAAACTTGGACCTTACCTTCAAGATTTGGGAGCCTTACCAGTTTGAGGTATCTTTATCTAGCTAACAACAGGCTGGATTGGGCCTTACCTTCAAGCTTGGCGAGCCTTCAAGATCTCATAGAATTCAATGTTTCGTCCAATTTATTAAGTGGGAAAACTCCTATGGAGGTTGGAAATTTAAAGGTTGCAACACTAGTTGATCTGTCAAAAAATGATTTTAATGGTAAGATCCCTAGCACACTAGGGGGTCTAGATATATTGATTAGTCTTTCTCTAGAACATAATAAATTAGATAGGCCTATTCAAGATTCATTTGGCAAAATGCCGGCCTTAGAATTATTAGATTTGAGCAATAACAATCTTAGAGGTGAAATTCCAAAGTCATTAAAAGCTCTCGTGTATCTCAAATACTTGAACTTCTCATTTAATGAACTCGGTGGAGAGATTCCCACGGGTGGTCCTTTTGCAATGCGACAAGACAATCTTTCTTGTTCAATTATGCACTCTGTGGTGATTCTAAGTTTCATGTTTCACCATGCGTCATCAAATCTCCAAAGAGGTCAAAGAGAAAAAAGATAATCTTTGTTTTGTACGTCCTTTTGGGAATGGGTATGCTATTTCTTGCATTAGCCCTCGCATATGTATTTTTAAGATGGAGAAAGATAAAGAAGAATGCAGATCAAGCAGATGTCTTTCCGATAAGAGGGCATGAAAGAATTTCCTATTTTGAACTTGAACAAGCAACATAAGGATGCAGTGAAAGTAATTTCCTTGGTAATGGGAGTTTCAGCAAGGTCTACAAAGGGACAGTTCAGGATGGTACTCTTTTGGCAGCAAAGGTATTCTATGTGCAATTGGAAGGTGCGTTCAAAAGTTTTGATATGGAGTGTGAGATGTTGCGCACCATCCACCATCGAAATCTTACAAAATTCATCACCGGTTGCTCCAACCTTGATTTCAAAGTCTTTGTATTAGAATACATGCCGAATGGGACACTTGAAAAATGGCTATATAATCATAACATTTTCTTAGACATGTTGCAGAGATTAAGTATAATGATAGATGTTGCATCTGTAATAGACTATCTCCACAATGGCTATTCAACACATGTGGCTCATTGTGACTTGAAGCCAAGCAACGTCTTGCTAGATCAAGAAATGGTTGGCCATATCAGCGATTTTGGCATTGAAAAATTGTTAGGTGCAGGGGAGGATTTTTTTCAAACAAGGACAATAGCAAACATTGGATATATTGCTCTAGGATCGTCATTATAAATTAGTACTCAGTTTTAACATGTTCCTCGCTAACTAGGAAGCTTTTTTTTATTATCTTTTACCATGATTGTAGAATATGGACAAGATGGAATAGTCTCCACAAGCTGTGATGTTTGTAGTTTTAGCATCGTGATGATGGAGACGTTCACAAGAAGGAGACCAAGTGATGAAATATTTACCGGAGAAATGAATATACGATATTGGATTAATGATTCTTTTCCGAGTGGTATTCATAAGGTGGTGGATTCTAATTTGGTTCAGCCATGGGATGAACAAATCGATGCAAAGATGCAGTGTTTGTCATCTATCATGAAATAAGCTTTGAGTTGCACTGTAGTGACACTTGATGCAAGAATTAGCATAGAAGATGCTCTTTCAACACTCGAAAAGATTGGACTCCAGTTTGTCAGTAGTCTCCGCTAGGTAGAATCAGACTGTTATGTTATCCTTTCAATTCTGCACAAGTACTTAAGTTCGCGCTGTAGCATGGATTATCGAAAGCAAGTCATCATTTCTTGATGTATGTAGTATTTATGGAATTAATATGAAGTTACAGATGTAGAAATAATTTAAAAGGATCATCTCTAAAATATATGATTGTTGTATTTCCAGTGACTACAAATAATTGAACAAAGTTATTTCAAATTGAAAGTAAGCCAATAGCCAAGTTGAAAGTGACTTACAATAATACATAACTCTTCACAAGTCTGACTTGCTAAATTGAGAAATAGCCTACTTACATGCTATAGCCAGTTAATTAAGAGAGTTTTAATTAAAGGTGTATTTTACTAAACTAAACTTATTAATGATATTTTGAAACTTTAAATTTGACTACTACTACTTTGTGTAGTTATTTAATACTAAGGGTAGAACGAGAAAAAAATTCTCTTGATTTGGTAAATATACAAGTAAAATGAAATATCTATTTTTGGTATAGGGAAAGTAAAATGAAACGGAGTTTGTCCGCTTACACTCACATTATTTTATTCTTTTTTAACTCTCCTTGTACTTTCTTCAAATATTTGATAAGTTAGACTAATACTCTATAAAAAATAAGAGTTAATAGTCGAAAAATGTTGAACAAAGTAAACTATAAATTCTTTTTTTTATTTTCTTCTTAGGTCAAGCATTACAACAAACATATTAAAGTAGGGTATACCAAATTATCAACTTCTTGAACTAGACTTTATAGTTATAACTCTATTATTTTTATCTAAAATTTGTCACCTTATTACATACAAAATTATGTTAACCGTTCTTGTAATGATTTCCTCGATGAAAGGATTTTTTTAACAAATTGATAAAGTCTCACCTAAAACTTACAATTGAAAAAAATAATTCAAAGCCACTGATTATAAAAAATTAGTAAGTAATAATTTTGCAAAAGTTACAAATTAGATTTCCAATAAAATATATATTAAGTTTGTTAAATTTTTGGCCTCTAATTAAAATTGCACTTTAGGCCTCTAATATATATGTTAACCTGCACTTGCCTTAATTCCTTTCTATTTTTAGAGAAATAATACTATCTTGGTTTTTTGATAATTATTAAAATTAAGGGAAGGAAAAATGAGGAAGGTGATTCATAAATTGGGAATCGAAACCTCACCAACAAAGTGAAAGTTTAGGTAGTCAACCAACTAATCTATTAAGATTCTTGAATAGTAATATGTTTTATTTAGTGCGAAAAATTAAACAGTTCTTTCTTGGTGACATCCATTTATTACCGAATTGAGTTAAATATGTCATTGTTATTAAATCAATTTGGCAATATACATGACATAAAAAATCACATATGCGCCGCAAATTTTTCTCAAACACATAATTTTTCTTTGATAGATCAATATTTTTATCATAATCTATATAAAATTTTAAATAATAAATTTAATATAGTATTCAAATTTTTCCCAAATCTGTATAAATTTCAAATAACATTTTAATAGAATAATCAGATTTTTATATCATCATCAGTTATTCGAGAAAAGAAGTTACTCGATATAATTTTGAAATACAGAGAGGTGTCTGTTGGAGTTTTGTCATATCCAGTCAAATCCTATTAAGTGATTAATAGTTATTTTTCCTATTTTAGTGGATAATATCTACAGAAAATTCATTTAGAAATCATTATTTATTTGAGAAAAGAAGTAATTACTCGACATAATTTTGAAATACAGAGTATCGATTGGAGTTTTGTCATATCCAGTCAAGTTCTACTTAGTAATTATTAGTTATTTTTCCTATTTTAGTTTTAATATCTAAAAAAAAATGCAGTCATCGATCCCATCTAGATACGTTGAATTTTTAATTTCACCCAAATATGGAATCTACATAAATTAAAATGAAAAGTGTCTCACTATATAAGTAAGACCACAATGGAAAATTCTATATTTATCTTTACATAGAAAATTAAAAACTACGATCTTCTCTTTCTCCCTCAGAATTAAAAGTGTGAGTTATTTCTCTTTTATATGTTGTTCCTCTTCTGTTCATAAATAGTTTACTAATTCTATATATTTGTATTTATATATCAATTAAAATCTAGTAATTAATGAACTTGTTCACACTTGATTTATTTTTTATATACATTAGTAAACATGGATGAAGCTCCAAACAGTTACATGGATAGTGATAATCAAGATTATCTTTATTCCTCTCCTATACCATGGGCCAATGAATTTAATTTTGGTGAAGAAGTAGAGTTGTCAAAAATATTTGATATGCCTCAAGAGCAGCATGTGAACACCAATATTATTCCTAGCACCTTAGAATTACCTAATGTTGTTCCTAAGGAGCAGCAGCCTACGAACACCACGAATATCTCTAGTTATTCATCAACCAATAAGAATTCTTTGAGAATAACTTATCCTATTAACCTTGATGACGATGATGACTATTCATTATCTTACATCTATTACATGTTGCAAGAGGACAGAGGAACAAGAAAAAGTAGTACTAATGAGATAAATCAAAAAAATCCTAAAACATTTATACATATGCCTATTATTATGGAGAAACAAGGTGAAACTAAAAATGACATGATCCTCCAATAACCTTTGCCAGAAATACCAATTTTGGAGAAGTTCGAAAGAGAGGCGTCCTTGAAATCAAAGTTCACCACTAACTTTGCACTCATGTTATCAGATTCTGTAAATATTAATCCTTTTATGTTTGATCAATTTTCGTATAATATTAATTCCTTTGTCTTCATTTCTTCATCATTAAATGCAAGGTCACCACAACTGACCAGAAAAATAAAAGAGGACATTCAGGTTAACATTCTTGGCACACATCTCATAAAGGAAAAAGAGACTATGAATATTATGAGGCCTTAAGAAACCCTAAACCTTAACCTAAAAGACCCTAAAAATACCCTAAAGAAAACCTTAAAAACCCCTAAACCTAAAGAACCCAAAGCCCTAAACCCTAAATCCTAAAAAAAATCCCTAAACCTAAAACACCTCCTTTGGTGAAGATTTAGATCCTTTTGCTTGAACACATATTGCAAACTTTTGTGGTTAGTAAAGACGTCAATATGAACACCATATAGGTAATGCCTCTAAATCTTTAAAGTAAATACAACCGCCGCTAGTTCCAAATCATGCGTAGGATAGTTCTTTTCATAGATTTTAAGTTGCCGTGAAGCATAAGCTATAACTTTCCCATTTTGCATAAGAACACATCCTAGTCCAACCCTTGAAGCATCACAATAAACTACAAACCCATCGGAGCCTTCTGGAAAAGTCAATATCAGAGCGGAGGTAAGTCTATCTTTCAATTCTTGGAAACTCTTCTCACACACTTCAGACCATACAAACTTAGCTTTCTTTTGGGTCAATGCCGTCAATGGAGAGGCAATCGAAGAAAACCCTTCCACAAATCTTCTATAATAACCAGGCAAACCCAAGAAACTTCGAATATCTGAAAGGGATAGAGGTCTAGGCCAGCTCTTAACCACATCTATCTTCTTAGGATCTACCTCAATACCTTTACCGAAAACAATGTGACCAAGAAAAGCCACGGATCTCAACCAAAACTCAGATTTACTAAACTTTGCAAAGAGTTGTTGGTCCTTGAGGACTTGCAATACAATCCTCAAATGATTGGTGTACTCATCCTCACTCCTTGAATAAATCAAGATATCATCGATGAACACAATCACAAACATGTCAAGGTATTTTCTAAATACCCTATGCATCAAATCCATAAATATGAACAGAGCATTAGTCAAACCAAATGACATTACCAAGAACTCATAAGGACCATAGCAAGTTCAGAAAGCCGTCTTTGGAATATCATCTTCCTTCACCCTCAATTGGTAATAACCCAATCGAAAGTCAATCTTAGAGAAGTAACTCCCTCCTTGGAGTTGATCAACCAAATCATCTATCCTTGGAAGAGGATACTTATTCTTAATGGTAACCTTGTTCAATTGACGGTAGTGAATACACATACGAAGTGAACCATCTTTCTTTCGAACAAACAAAATTGGAGCACCCCATGGAGAGATACTCGGTCGGATGAAACCCTTATCCAACAAATCTTTCAATTGCTCCTTTAATTCCTTAAGTTCTACCGGAGCCATTCGGTAAGGAGGAATATAAATAGGTTGCGTATCTGGGAGAAGGTCAATGCCGAAGTGTATTTCCCTTTCAGGAGGAACACCACGTAAATCATCGGGAAACACTTCCAGAAACTCATTAACAATGGGGACCGACTCAAAGAGAGGGGTTTCAGAATCCATATCCCTAATCCGAACAAGATGGTATATGCAACCCTTAGAAATCATCTTTCTAGCTTTAAGACAAGAAACAAATTAACACTTAGGCATAGAATTTCCTCCTTTCCACTCTAGGACGGGCTCCTTTGGAAATTGAAACTTGACCACTCGGGTTCTACAATTAATAGAAGCATAACAAGAATGGTGACAATCCATACCAAGAATAACATCAAAGTCTATCATATCAATCTCTACAAGATCAACATGAGTAGGGGGTAAGGAGACGGGACAACTTCTATAGACTCTCTTAGCCACAATAGATTCGCCAACAGGTGTAGAGACAGAAAAAGGGTGTATCAACACATTCGGAAGAACATTGAACCTCATAGCCACATATGGCGTCACAAAATACCAGGTAGCACCGGGATTAAGCAAAGCATAAAAATCAAGATGAAAAACTTTCAACATACCGGTAACAACATCGGGAGAACCCTCTTGATCATGTCAAGTTTGGAGTGCATAGAACCGGTTTTTTCTTAGGAGCACTTGAACCTAAACCACTAGGCGGAGCTTGCCTACCATCGTTTCCTTTGTCAAGTCTAAGTGGAAAATCCCTCAAGCGGTGACCACTCTTGGCACAACCAAAGCAATTATCTGTACCCATCAAGCATTTTCTTGGATGAATCTTGCCACACTTTTGGCATGTTGGAATCAAAGATCCATTTCCATCACCATTTCTCCTTGAAGCTTAGGGTTAGACACTTTTTCCTTGTTGAACCTAGAAGCCGGAGCATTGGAGGAACCTTGATCGGAAAATCTTTGTCGAAACTTAGAACGACCATGTCCATCGGACCTTGAGTGTGAAAAGTCACCATCACCGGTCTTAGCCCTCTTTGCCTCCCTAGACTTCTCCTTAAGTTTCTCCTTTTCAATTTGTTGTCATTAGGCGAGAAATATCCATTTCCTTGATGAGCATGATGGTACGACATTCCTTAACCACCATTTTGGACACACCCAAAACAAACTTGCTCATCTTTTCCCTAGGATCGGCAACCATAGTAGGAGCATATCTAGACCAGTGTGAATTTCAAAGCATACTCCTTTACACTAATGTTTCCTTGATGAAGGTTAATGAATTCAAGCACCTTTGCCTCCCTCATCTCAAGGGGAAAGAACCTATCAAGGAAAGCAACCTTATACTTTTCCCAATCAAGAGGACCCGCATCAACCGCCCTTTTTTCCTTCTATTGGTTGAACCAAACTTTAGCAACACCCTTAAGTTGATAAGCGGCCAATTCTGCCTTTTCCACCGGCGTCACACCCATGATCATCAAAACCTTGTATACCTTATCGATGAACTCTTAAGGATCTTCCTCAACCTTGGAACCATGAAACTCCAGAAGATTCATCCTAGTGAAGTCCCTCACTCTAGTTGCCGTCGTACCCAAATTTGGGCTCACGGGGACCATAGCCTCCTTATTGGCTTGAGCCGTCATGGCTTGAGCCAACACTTCAAAAGCATCCCTAAACTCCGCATTTGTCACTTGCTCTGCCAAAGAGTCGACCAAAACTTGGGTAGCTTCTGGAGAAGCTTGAGGAGCTTCTCATTCCACATTCTCACCTGCATTCCTTCTAACGCATGCTCTTCGAGGGGCCATATCCTCAATAGCATCGGATAAGGATTAGGAGAGAGACATATAGAGTTACACTCTATCGCATGACTTTAGAATGATAAAAAAAGTGGAATTTTCTAAACATCTTATAGCCTCTCATCCATAAGTGTGGCGCGCTTCAATTTCATGAACAAGACTCTACTCGACATGGCTTATGAGGTATCCTAGGACCTTTCTAAACCTTGTGCTCTGAATACCAAGGTTGTCACAACCCAAAGTATATCCTAGGCGTGACATGGCGTATAGGACCTCGAGAGGCCTTACACAAACCACTTAGCAAACATCATACAAGATAATATAATTTAAAGAGTTCAAAAGGAAGCATTTCAAACAAACGAGTTTGACAAAAGCGGAAGTCTAACATAAGTCTCAAAGTCATCTAATACATCATAAAGAAAGTGATTGGGACGTAACCCATACATCACATACAAATTTCGAAATGAAAAGACATAAAACTATAAAAGGTCTCGATCCTCGAAACATGAGGACTCACTAATAGCTTGAAGAACCCAATAGATATCTAGCTAAGAGTGTGTGAGGTAGGAACGTCGGATCCTATATTCATGAGATAATGTAGGCACAAGTATGCATTAGTACATGGAATATACTAAGTATGAGGCAATATGCATAAACATGAACATGATAGTAAAAATGACTTAAATCGAATAGGCATGATCATAATGAAACATTTAAAAGCTTTGTAGAGAAGAAATGACAAGAAGTTCATAAGACATAGTCAAATGCATTAGTATAAAGGACATAAGAAAACTTTGAAGAAAATATAATCATTTAGTGGGAAAATAGCTTTAACCGACAATAAGGCCATGAGAGCTATATCATGGAATCCGGTATATCCCTCATACCGAAAGAAGGGAAAACTATTTGCCAGGGTAGAATCCGTACATATCATCATTTGCTAAAGTGGATCCACTAGCTAGGTCATTTAAGACAATCCTACGGGGGCACGTAGTTTGGGACTAGAGGTTGCTACTAGAGACTAACCTATTTGAGCCTCCACCTCAAGCACTCTCGGTGCTACTTCTAAATCCCAATGGAATAGATAAAAGTCAAATAACAATTTAACATAGGGAAAGGCAATGATCAATACCAATCCACACACTTCAAGATCAAAATATAGAATAGCTCCTTAAACATAATTCAACATGGATGAGAAAACCTTTCACCAATGTGAATTCAATTATGAGAAATACCTTTCACAATCATGATCATCATAGTAAGTGAGAAATCCCTTCACAATAGCATTGATACTTTCCTTTCAAAGCATCCCCAAATCATTTATAATCATTTCATAAAAATATGCATATCTTCATAATTTCATAATTCATATATTTATGGGTTCATCATAGGATCATAGTTGAAAATCATAATTTGGGCATGGATCAATGCAATTTCAATTAAATATCATAGATTAACGTTAATTCATGCATTAGAAAACTTAATTAATCATAATCAATTATAATTGGAAGAAACCCACATTCATTGAATTGAAACCCTAACTTGATCAATTTAAAATTGATTTGGGAAATTGAGATCCTTGGGAACCTCATGGAGAAAAGGACTCCATGGGTAAATACACACATACCTTGATGCTACATGCCCAAAAAGAATGGAGGATTGGAGACTTGAATGGAATCCTAGCTCTTCTTCTTCCTCCTTAGACTTGAGAGGATTTGGGAGGATGAATTTGGTCATGTTTTTGGGAAATTAGGAGAATGAGTGATTTGGGAGTTAAAGCCCTTTATTAGGGCTTAGGGTAGAAGACAAAACGACATAGTATTAGGTTAAAAAAAATTAGAAAAAGACCAAAAAGCTCCTTTAAAAATAGCTGCCGAGCCTACCTACGGTCCGTAGTCCTACTACAGACCATCCTGGTCAGCCGTAGGTGAGGTTCAGAAACCTGATTTTGGACCATCAAACGATGAGACCCATGTACGGTTGGTAGGTCAACCTACGGACCGTACATGGCCACCATAGGTCCTCACCTTTCCTCTTAAAATTTTTACTTCATTCCCCACTACCTACGGATGCCATCTACGGCCCGTAGATGCTTCTACCTAGGGGTGGGCATGGTGTGGTACGGTATGGTATTTGAAAGTTTTGATACCGTAATTTCGGTAATCGGTTTTTAAAACATTATACCATTACCATACCAATTTAATTCGGTATGGTTCGGTATATTGAAGTTCGGTTTTGATATTTTACGGTATGATAAATCGGTAACCATAATTTGTTCAACTTCGACTTATATATACTCGTATAATAGAGTATTATGACTTCGACAATTAAAAAAAGGTCTCAATTATATCCTACTAACACATTACACATGTAGAAATATATATATATATATATATATATATATATATATGCAAAATAAAGTACAAACAGCTTCTTTTGTTAATCAATTACAATTCAAATACATTTCAATCAAAATAGAGTAGTCAAGTTTTAACTTCAAAACATTTAGTTTACACTAATACATATGTTATTTATGTAACGATATATTTTGGTATGGTATTTGGTATTTGGTATTTGGTATTTTGGTATGTTATATCTAAATACCAAATACCGTACCGAATACAAAAATAAATTAAAATGTATACCATATACCACACCAAATACCATAATATCATAACCATGGTATTAAAAATTTTGGTATGGTATGGTATTTCGGTATATATCATACAATGCCCACCCCTACTTCTACCAACCGTAGGTCATGCCTGCAGTCCAAAGATTTTATTTTCCTTGTTTTCCAAGTCTGAGGTGTTACAAGTTTTCTTTAAGTCCGTTGATTATTTAAAAATTACTTAGATTTTTTTAAAAAAAAACTAACAGAATGGATCGGTTTTCCCTCGATTCTTTGAATCGACTCAGTTTTAAGTTTTACTTCTCTCAGGTTTTCCACTATTTTTAATAGTAGTATCTACCAAGTAAAAGTTCTATCTAGTGGTTAGTTAAGTTTAAGTGTCTAATTTATAAATTGTGCCAAGTTTGAGGGGCTATCTGGCATTTAATTAAAATTATTTGTATGGCCAACAGACCAACCAAAAGAGTTAGTCATTTCTCTGTTAAATTAAACCTTTTATATAACAAATTAGGTTTTTGTATCTCCTGATTATTTTGTCAGAAGAGGATAATTCTTGAATCGTTGAAGAAATAATTAATGCTATGACAACTCCTTTTTGTGGCTTGATAGAAGAAATCTGTGTGTTGTTGGTACATCATGGCATGAAGTTTGTTACTAAGATGACTGATTTGCTGGAGTCCCATGAATATAAAGGTGACATCTCTTAAAAACTTATACAAAACTTATAACTTCTGTTTTTTATATAACTAAATTTTATATGATTTTCTTCTTGTAGAAGATTTTATTGAGATGATGTTTATTATCTCATCTGTGATTTTAGCATCGATCCTATTTTAGATTTTGTTTATTTTGTAATTCTAGGATCTCTCTTTTCCTTGTTGTCTTAACACTATTTCTATGCTTGTTTATGTTGTTATACTAGTTAAAAAAAAAGAGTTTTGTATGGTTATAAAAAACAAATTAGATTCTGTTTTTTTGGTTCTTTCTATAAGCATGTCACACACTCGATTAACTTCCTCCACAACGATTATGATTTTTTAAGGGGGGAGGGTGAGGAATAGTTTTATGTTAATTTTAATTGTTTAATAAACTTACATATGTATTTCACTTGGTCTTTTTGTAGAAAAAAAGGAGAAAATTGTTCTTTGTCAATTGGCCTAGAGAGTCATAGAGTTAGAGGAAAAGAAGAATTGAATCCCTCAAAAATAATTTTTAAGGTGTAGATCTTTTGATTTATACAAATCTATCTATCAACTTAGAAAAAATAGATTCACTTTGAGTGATTAGGGTAATGGGAGGGAAGAGAAAGAGGAAGAGAGGGACATGATAAGAGCTCATGTGTCTAACCTTATATTATTCCTTTCGTTTCTTTCGTTGTTTTTTTCCCCTTTGTAACTGAACAAATTCTTTTTTGCTTTTTTAAAGGTTTTTATTATTATTTTAAATATCTGTCTCATATTTCATCCTTTTGAGCACGTGCACCTTAAATTTTAAAATATTTTATTTTTCTTAATGTGAAAGTAACAAATTTAAATATAATTTAATGGCTATGTTTCACACATTATTTTTCATTTTGGCTCAACCCTAACCATCATTTGATTAATACCTCTACTTTAATTTGGTAAGAAAATAGACAATTTTCAGAATTTTTGAAAAAAACTAGGTAAATGTTACAGTTATCTTACTGTACTCGAAAACTATCTTAGAATGATGATTCTATTGAACTATTTTAACTCGCAAAAACAAGTATATAACTGACAGTTTTAGTAGCCAAACCCCACCAATTTTTTGTGTTTTGTTTTTAAAAATAAAGTTTAGTTCAAGTGTGTTATTATGAATTTTTCTGAATTTTTTTTTGTTTGGTTTCTCAATTATTTTATTAGTATTGATTGATTGTTCCACGTCCAAGGTGTATTTAATCATTTTGACTTGAATATCTTTGCAAGCTACTTTTGTAGGTATTAATAGTATATATGCATAAAGCAAGTAACTTTGTAGTAAAAACAAAAGTAACTAAATAACAAACAAAATGATAGAATAAATAAGCTTTTTAAAAATTCGTTTTCCACTTCTAGAAATATCTAAAACTCAAAGTCAATGCTTAAATAATGGGTTAGAGTTTCATTTTAGATATTTAGGATAGAACTATACCCTCATTATAATCCATTAAGTACTATTATAATAGGTAATACATTTTTCTAAAAGAGTGTTTTGTCAATATGCGGCTTAGTATTCTATAATAATTTAAGACTCTTTTGTTAGCTTATTTCTTTTAGCCATTTGTACTTTTGTTACCATACATAAATAAGATTCTCGATCAATTAGAAAATAATATAATCATATATGAGACAAGTAATAACACGTGGTTTTTATATATTGCTTTCAATTAATATCTTAAGATCAATCAAATTAGTTATTCTATTGATGTCAAGACATAAAAGGTCATTTCTAGCACAATAGATAAGTAAACTCAGAATATTAGAGTATATTGATATATCCATTACGATAATTTTCTAAATTCTTCAAATTTATTAGTTACATATTCATGAAATAAAATTAACTCAAAACCTTTATCCTATTATATCCTGCCTCGATAGTATTTGATCTATTTAGTGATTAATTGTTTTTGACAAGCCATTAGATAAATTAGAATAAATGCTTTAGCAGTATACTCCTATAGGATCTTTGATATTCTGTAAAATCAAATTATTTATCCTAAAATAATATTATTTATAATTTTTTTTACGTGAATCTGACTATTTTTGTTGCGCACATCGATTACAATATAAGTTGATCAATATATGCAATTGAACAATCTAAAGTGTAGCAATATCACATGAAAATTCATAATTGAATTTGAATGAGAAATAAGCAGATCCTAATGATGATAAATGTGTGTATATATCCTTTTCATGTTCTTCACTGACTTCCAAAATGCATGGATATATCTAGTTACAACAATTGATAGGATTCCAGTGGCAATGTCAATTCTCTCAAAAGGAAAGAAAAAAGTTGATGTGATGATAATCAATATCCATCCACCGGATTCACTTTGTTTTAAACTCTTGAAACAAGTTGTTGCCCTAGATATTGTTGCTCTCTGTAAGTATTTATCCTATCTTTCATCTTACTGTTATAGTGGATAAGGTCAGTCATTTTAGTTAATACACTACAAATAAATAATTAGCTATGAAATTCATCGTTAATTTGTTATTAAGTAGTCTATAGCTATGTGAATTTTGTATAAGCCATCATTAAATAAGATTAGCGATGAATTTTTATTGTTCAACAACAAGAATTATTCGTTGCTAAATCATAGTTTAAGTATAAAATAAATATTATTTTGTTACATTACTGTTACAATCAATAAATTCACTTAATATACATGAAATTAACTAATCACATATTTTTTCTATGGATAGGACATGGATATCTTTTATGATTTTATTGTTACGGTGGTTAAAGTTAGTTATTTTAATAAATACACTACCAAAAAAATTAACTATGAAATTCATCGCTAAATAGTCCAAACATACCTAAAATAATTTTTGATAAACCGTTGTTTAATGCAATAAGTGAAGATTTTTGTTATTCAAAAAACAGAAGTAAGACAATGCTAATCCTACTTTTTTGTATAGTGATATGATATATAGTTGTTTTGTCACAATATTACTGTTACAATATATAAAATTCAGTCAATATGCATAAAATTAACTATTCACATGATGTATAATATAATTTAATTCTAATTGCTAACTTCTCAAAATAATTGTGCAGTTATATATGATGAACATAATGAACTCTTTGCAAAGAAGGCTTTTGACAATGGAGCATACCTGTATTTGAAAAAGTCACTTGACGAGAATATTATAAAATACTTATGGTAATTTGTATTGAGGAAATAAAGAACAAGCTGGAGAGGAGAGTATGTCTATTAATAATGAGGAACAAAGTAATAATATTCATGAGACTGAAAATGATGTTTTATCAAGAAGAACATACAACTTGAGGAGCAAGAGATGCAGAAAAGGCAAAAAAGTGATTGACAAAGGAGAAAGACAGAGTACTACTATTGATAAGACTTTGAAGCAAAATGACTGCATAGAATGGACCGTGGATCTTCATGTGAAATTTAAGGAAGCTACACAACAACTTGGTGAAGGACGTAAGTTTACCTTGTTATTAATTAATTTTCTCTAAAATTTGTTTCTATATATGTAGTGAAATGAATAGTGAGATTCATACTTATAGCTAACGTACATGAAAATTGTTTGGAGTTAAGGTATAGTGATTATTTTATTTAGATGTACCTCATATTGATCTAGGAATATTGTTGTAGTGATTAAATTAAAGTTACATTTTTAATGTATCAAGTAGGTTGTTTACCAAAAAAGATTCTCGAGGTAATGCATGAGCCTGGTCTTACCAGGATGCAAGTTGCCAGCTATCTTCAGGTACATCCTTAAAAAGATTAAAGGATCTTCACACGAATAGCTGAGAAAATTTATTGTTTACTTTTTTCTAATCGGTATACCTTAATTATACATTGATTATATTTAATCATACATATTATACATTCGTAGGCTATTTTCAATTTAATCAGTTGGATGGACAACTATTTAGATTGAAGAAATTAAAGTGGTAAATTATGTATTATATATTTATATATCTTTGGTAAGGGGGAATTTGTTTGGCAAATATATATTTTTTATCAAATTATTTTATTGTGCTATTGGTTACTAGAAAATATTTTGCTTGGGATGATTTTTCATCAAACCCTTGTGACCATTTACTACAATTATGTGAATATTAATTTTATAACAAAAACCCATTTAGCTACCTCCTGAGGTAGTGGTAAGGTCTTCTTACACTCTACTCTCCCGAGACCCCACTTGATGAGAATTCACTGGTTATGTTATTGTTGTTGTTGTATGAAAAAGCATTTATTGGGATAAAATTTAACTCTGCATCACTTCTGCCCATAAATGTTGGAAATTATTTTCATCTTTAGTATTCAAAAGTTTTATCAAACCACTCACTAATTAATGAGGACTAGCAATAACTTTCATTGCATGTTTAGTAACAGAGTTATTCGATGCTAATTTCTATTATTGTTTGTAGCGACTATTTGTGAAATAATATTATTATCAATATTTAATTCAAAAGATTTTTTTTCATATAGTGTTAACCAATACAAAATTTTCTATTAAAAATGACTTATGTCACGCGTTTCAAACACACCTTAAAAAATGAGTTACGATAACAAATATATTCGTAGTCCAATTTTTCTTTGATTATTTTCCTTTCAGAGATTTCGTATCAACCAAAGGAGACCTTTAGAAGAGCAAAAATATATTCGACACAAATCTTCAAGTGGTTCTTAACAATGAATTGAAAGAAGTAGCTATAGAATATTTGGGAGAATGCTGATCTTCAAACAAATGTACCAAATCAAACTCATGGAGACCCTGAGTTTCCACCCGTTAATACCAACAATATTTATGCTAGTTCAACTGAGCAACAACTCTATCACCCACAACTTCAAGTTCAACCCCACTACCTCAGCCCATTTCTGTCGGGCCAAAATAATGATGGTTGTAGGCTACAACAACAACATGGCCCATTATTTGGTTCACAAGGTCCAATTAGTGGGAGCACGAATAGTAATTTTTACATGGCGTTTAACAGTAGGGATCATCATGATTACAACTTGAATCGTTAAACTCAAAATCTCTATAGCTTGGATCTCAATCAAGCCTATGTAACAACAAATTCAACTAGTGCAATGATGACTGATATGAATGGTGGAAATGTGATAATCAATGGATCGGGAGCAACAAATGCTAATTTCCAGCAATACATCGGTGAACAAAACATGCATGTGCCAAGCAATACTGTTGCAACATCAAATATGAGTGCTAATGAAGGAAGTGATTTAAATGAGTGTGAAAATTGTGATGCGTATTTGAATTTCTATAATATGGATGATCTCTACCAGAACATGGAAGTGAGTATGATCAAGTTTATACTACTGATCAGGTTTGTGCTTCTATCAAACTTTGCTTACTACCCTTTACTTATTTAAAATAGAAAGTAACTTTTTACATATGCAGGTGGCAGGGACACCAATGTCCAGTTTCCAGGAATAGAAAAATTTTCATCAACATGATAAGCCAATTCTACAAGTGACAACTCGAACTAATAAGAACTTTCTACGGTGAAAGATTTTTTCTCAAGTGGAAATTGCACTTGGATTGCTTGAACATATGAAAAGTGAAAGGAATGTTTTATCCAAAATAAGAGAATGTATTTGAAATACTCATTTGAATTTGAGATTGTCTCTCTTCCTTTCAAGTTCCAGCTCTTGAAGTGTCTGCTTATCCTTTTCTCTCTTCCTCGTCTTCAGTTCTCTCACAGTTTATTCTTTGATGTCATCTCTGATATTGGTTTCTGTGATATAAGAGACCACAATTTATGTTTTGCTTTAAATGTCATAAGAAAGAAATCTAACTTTGGCCCCTTAATGGAACCATATAATAATTTTCAGAGGAGAAATGTCATTTGTGTAGTAATTATGAAAAATTAAGCATCTGAAAGTGGAATATGTGCCAGAACTGTAAAAGAACTTACACAAGCAATAACAAATGTTATATCTTGGGAGTTGCTTCCAATTGCCCATGTTGTCGTGCCATTAGGGCTTAGCATATCTTCAGTAATATAAGGTTGATGTGTTGAAGACTAATGAGAATAATTCGATTGAAAAGTTGCCCGGATGGATTTGACTCAATATTTTCTATCCATTTTTTGCCCCTACATCATCGAGGACTTATTTGGTATAGTAAAAGTTTTATAGTTGAGCTATAGTATCACCCACAATAATTTCAGCCAATACTTGCTAGTGTCAAGGGTGACATCATTTTTTATGACGTTTTGTGATGTCGTTATGATGTTAAATTTGCTGAACATATATGTCTTCTTCATCTTCATAATTTAATTTCTCATGTGCATAGATTGATTGTTGGGGAGGTCAGCTTTGATTCGTTGGAGATTTTTTTTCCATTTGTTGGATGAAATCTCCTTTGCTACTTGAGCTGTCTAGTTGTGCAGTTGTATTTGATTTTTATTGCAAGAATGAAATTTGAGCGGCATCTATTGGGGTCATATGTCCTGGGCTTCACAAGAACAAATTTTCTACTTCTGTCACATAAGCTTTCGATGGGTTCCAACTCTTATACCTTTAGAAATCGCCTTGGAGGAATAATCATGAGAGTCCTTTATGTCCATCTTGTTTGTGGAAGGCAAACTTCACGGAATATCCACAGAATGTGAAACCTTTGGGAGAATTGTAAGAGCATAGTAATTTGGTGCTCATTAAAAAATACCATATTCTTCTGACACTAGTGGAGAAAGGATATTAGATTTGTGATCATAGATAGGCCACCATTGATGTAAAAATTATTAAGTAAATTCAGAGACTAATTGCTTCCCTCATAGGAGAAACTATGAATGTTTGTCAGTGTTATTTGGAAAGTGAAGGCATTCATCCATGCTTTTTTGTAATCAAAATAATCATAGTTTTGGGCATCAAAAGATTGGAAAAGTCTTTTTATACTTGGTTGGGTGAATGCCTCATTCCTTAGGTGAGATTATTTTATTTATTCACATATTTATGTTTGCTTATCTTTATGCGGTTAAACAAGCAAGTTCGGGTACTTGTGAGGATGAACTCATAAATTCATGTGCATATGCAAAAGTTTTTTTGAGAAAATTCGAGGGCTAAGTATTTTCTTACCTACCTCATGGGGGTGGAAATACCAAAATTCAGATTAAATTTATATCAATGGGTATACACTATCATTCTTGAAGTATATTGGGTCATCAGAGGATGATCCTCTATGGGAAGAATTTGGTTGAGGTATAGGTGAAGAAATTGATTTGCTTGGTATAGGACATACCATGACAGTATTTTGTAAAAAAATCAAATACAAAATTACTGGGCTTTCTATCTCCACTGTGTCTTTATGCTAACAGCAGCCACGAAACGGAAGAAGAAGCTGAAGAATGGCTTTGGATCACCTCATCAGGTCTTCCTTTGTCCATAAGGTATTAATTGTTTAACCTAGCTGAATGTCTATTTCCTCGTCAACAAGGTCAGCCCATTTTTTGTACTTGAGATTGAAATTGGATTTGTACTCTCCAAGAGATATTACTACGGAATCCCTTTCATGGCATATTTTGTTGATGTTTGGTATCTAGGCTGGCTTGGCCAGCTGTATCTATTGAGGGTTGCTTAGGAGCAACGGAAATTGTTTGTTGTTTGCCAAAAACTAGCATTTGGTGATTAACTTGCTGATATCTGAGGTGATTTCTTGCTTCTTTTTTTTGTGTGGAGAAATGGTTGAAAACTCCAAGAGTTCTATTTTCTTCTTTCTACCCATAATTACCTACTCTGCAATAATTCTCAAGTAAGAAAATTTGGAATAGAGTTTGAGATCCCTTTGATATATTTTATATCAAGATAAAAAGATAAATCAAAATCAAAAATAGATAAAATAGCTTGCCATCTAGGAAATATATGTTTAGAGGCAAGGTTTTGAACATCCTTTTGAAAAATAGATTTTGCAGCTTTACAATCAATTTAGTACAAAAAAAATTATTAAGTAAATCAACTACAAATTTAGGAATACATGAAACTATTGCTAAACTTTCATTTTTTATTGTTGGATAATTTTGTTGGGCTTTATTCAAATGCTTGGATGCAAATGCAATGATATATTCTTTATCATTTTTCCTTTTCTTTTAAATGTGTCCAAACCCAATATATGATTCATTTCTTTCACTATTTTGAATGCAGAAGGATCAAAAAGGGAGAGGCAAGGAAGATCTTTAGCTTTCAGTTGCATTTCTCTAATGATAGTGTTCAACGAAGGAGGGATTTTTATCAATGTCATCCGAAATGGAGTCATGAAGGCGCCTACTATAACCCCCTAATAGGAAAGCAAAAAACCCATACAAGACAAAGCGAAAGACAAACATTAAATAGAGAAAAAGAGTGCAAACAGGAATAATAAAGATAGGGAATAGGGCCCATAGCATAGATATGTAAGTACGATATAAAATATACAAAATGGTCCCAAAAGTGATCGACAAAGATAAACTATACAAAAGAACAAAACCCCGGACTTGTATCACTGGTGCAGGAGAATCTAAGTACTAAAAAAACTATATACAATAGAACTCACTAATCAAAATGAAAAATACAAGTCAGTACAAAAGAGGGAAAGCAGCAAGTGTTTGTACGCCAAGAGATCACCATGATCCAAGTCTTGGAGAGCCATGGGAGATCCGTCGCTTAATGAGGGTGGGTTCGTACAGAAGCTGCATTAGAAAAAGATGCAGTAGGCCAACTAAGCTCAGAAAGATCATAAATATACATAAGCAGCACGATAGTTCTAACAAGGAGTCCGATAAAAGGCTAAAGTAATCTCGTACTACCGAAAGGAAAGGCAGAAGCAGTTCTAACTATACAAGCCAACCAATCACATGCAAACAAACACATAATGAAATACGATGCACATGTGGCCAATGCATGTTTAAAGTAAAAAGTTTTGGAATTATCTCGCTGGCTAACCTGTGGACCCTCTGAGAAAACTACGGAACCCGCCTCAGCTCAACTGCAGATGGAATAATAGTAAAACCGAGAATTCAGTCTGTGGGCTGCCAAAGCTTATCAACATATGAATAGGAAGGGGAAAATAATGCATTTTCTTCCAAAACCAAACTTTCCATCAATAAAATCTGTAATCCCGCTCCTTCGGAGCTAAAACCAGTTGAAAACATAGTTAAACCACTAAGTGTCCTAATAAACCCCCTCTTCTCTCAAAACTAAATGAAAACATGCCAACAATATGCGTTATGAACATAATTCCACACAAACATTGTCAAGTCATTCTCAAAGCAGCCATACCACACACTGAACCGGATAAAGAACCGTCACAGCACAATCGTACTAACCTAGAACTCTAGCTAGTCCAAGTCCATGGCTTCAGGCTCAAGATAATTCAATCAATAAAGTGATAACTCAAAAATGACTAAAAAGAGCACACAAAACACAAAAAAGCAACCAGCGCATATAAAATCTAAATTCCACGCCATCTAAGAGCATTATAAGGATCTGTTCGGCGAAGACACAACTCAATTCGGACCTCAAATGGTCAAATTACTATACTTGAAGAATTCGAATTCAAGAGATATAAGGTTCAAAATGGAAATGAATTACGACAACAAAGCTAGGATCAAGATTAGAAAGTGAAAAGAAAGGAAATTACCTTTGAATCACTTGAATTGGGCTAGAAATGAGCAAAATATCACCAACACCCGAGCTACTTTGCAAATGGGGTTCTTTTTTAAGAATGAAAGAGGAAAAGGAATTAAATCATCAGCGATGAGCGCAAAAGCGGTCAAGTTACCACTTAAGCGGCCAACGCTAATGCTGTCAGCTGTCTAATAAAGCAGCCCAGCTCCAAGATGCTCATGCGCAAAAGCGGCCCCTACTCCCTACAGCCTTTCCTCTAGAACAACACCCAGGCCGCTTAAGATGCTACCACCAAAGTGGTCAAGGGCCGCTAAAGCATCAGCACCAGTAACTGTTGAATTAGCAGTTCGAGCAAAAATGCTCCAAGCTTTGAATGGACCCTCATGATTCATTCGGGGTATAACCAATGCATAAAAAAATGCTACTTAATTCCAAATGACATTCCGCACTCAAGAAAACTACGAAACAACCAACAGAAGTCATCTCATTAGAGTGTTGACTCAAGTCAATACATACAAGGAAAACACAACAACAACACACCGAACACCACAAAGTCATCCCAATCACCTCGGGATCCAAAGGTCATTCTAGACAAAACTTGACATTCCTGAGCTAACCACACTGATTAAATCTCGTTCGAGTGCATTTACCAATAATGTTGGCTGAAGTCAAAGTTTGGCCAAGCTTCAAAAGTAAAATGCCTAACAGCTCAAACTCACACTGAAAGTCTTGGGACCCAAAAGAACCTTGCCACTAGCCCAAAATGGCCCTTATAGAGCTGATGCAACTGCTTGAAATCTCATCTGACACCCAAATCTCCAGATGTTGACTGAAGTAAACTTTCACTTAAGAACTTCCAAAAAAGGAAAACTCAAACCAATTTCTCCCGACCACCTCGAGAAGCATGTCACCTATCCCAACACAACATAAACACCACAAGGAAACTACGGGGAGGGTTAAAACAATAATAGCACACAAAAACATTCAAATGACCACGAGGGTCATTAGAAATCTACTACTAAAAAGACTTTCATCCTTGAAAGTTAAAGAAAGAAAAGGTACATGAAGGCTAAAAAAGATGAGGTTATTGGGTCCGTATGTCAAGCTCGGCCTCCCAAGTAGCCTACTCGACTGGAAAATGCTTCCACTGAACCTTTACGATTGGGATCTCCTTAGATCACAACCTCCTAATTTGCCTGTATAGAATAGCCACAAGCTCCTCCTCAAATGCCAAGGACTCATCAAGCTGAACCGTATCCCACTAAAGGATGTGAGACTCATCGAGAACATACTTTTTTAACATAAGGACATGAAAGACAGGGTGAACACTCGAAAGAGTTGGAGGTAAGGCAAACTCATAAGCCACCTCTCTAATCCACCTCAGAATTTCAAAAGGGACAATAAACCTAGGGCTAATATTGCCCTTCCTCTCGAAGCTCATCACGCCCTTCATGGTAACACTCAGAAATATTCGATCACCTACTATGAACTCCAAGGTCCGAACTCTCTGATCCGAATAGCTCTTGTGCCTACTCTAGGCAGTATGGAGTCACTTTTAGATCATACAAACATTATCTATAGAATCACAGAACAAGTCGGTGCCGCATGGCCTAACCTCGAAAGCATCAAACTAGCCCATTGGAGAATGACACCTCCTACCATACAATACCTCAAATGGAGCCATCAAAATACTCAAATAGTAGCTATTATTATAAGCAATCTTCACTAGAGCTAAAAATTGGTCCTAATGAGTTGTGTCAATATTTCCCTTTTGGTAGCTTTTAAGTTGAAAGAGTTGAGTTTGATCAACATTTGGAGAATTTGAGGTTGTATGAGATTTTTTTGTCAGTTCCATCATCTCCAAAAGATCCATTTTTGGCTAGTAGCATGGTTGGTTCGGGTCCCGAGGCCTTCAACATGAGTTTGAGCTATTAGGCGAGAATTTTTTGAAAGTTTAGCTAAAATTTGACTCTAATCAATAGTCTTGATAAATGTGCTTGAATGAGAATTCCATCAAAACGGTTAGCTCCAAAACTCTGAGTTTAGTCTAGAACGACCTTTGGTTCGGATCCCAAGGTGATTGAGTTTATTTTGTGATGATTTTGTGTTATGCTTGTTTGGTTGCTTTGTGTAAGTGTTGACTTGGGTAAATATTTTAATGAGATGACCTCCATTAGTTATTTCGTCAATTTCATTGAGTACGAAATCTCAACTTTAGTGGGGTAGCATAGTTTGTTTATGTTCATGGGATTCCAAACGAATCTTGAGCCCCCACCAGTGCATTTTCTTAACCTTAACGTGCAGATGATGCAGTCTTTGCCGGTGCATCATGCACTGCACTTCGCATTCGCGGACCAGGCCTCGCATGCGTGGAGATCAAAATGATTGGCAGTTATAAATATATCAGCCCCGTTTTCAGCTTATATTTTCTGCAACCACTCTTGAATCCTTCCTTGCAAGCACTAAAACAAATGTTGAATCTCTATATCCTATTAGGCTTACTAAGATCCTCATTTTCAATCAACTTCACATAAACTAAAGTATTTGAATTTGTCCTTATGATTTCATTACAATAATTCCACAACAACTTGAATTGATGAGAGATGTCTCCATCGACTAATGCAATTGCCTCCTTCTTTTCCCTTCTATATTTAAATAATGGCACATGTGCTCTTGACTGAATCCTAACATGATTTCTAAATTTGGAGATCTTTCAATTCTTGTTTGATTTTAAGACATCAAGATATCCTCTAGCTAAGAACAAAGATGTGATGATTTTATTAATTTGGTTTCAATTTTTATAGTTGTGAGTGAGATTATATGTCTGTACTTGAAAAACACTATCTTTGTACATTTTTGAATCCATAATCTCTATGTAACAATCTGAATGTTTAGGACAAATGGCTTGTATCATTTCCTTATCATTCTTGCGCCATTTTATATACCTTCCTTGATTGACTTCATGAGTTTTCACAATATTCTTGAACTCCCTTTTGCTTTTAAATATCAATTCAAGTGCAAAGATTGGATATAGCCTATACTCAAAATGGGTGGAAAGGATACTTTCATTATGCATCAAATATATATTATATAGAATTACAAAGATATGGGAAGATATTTACAATTCCAAAGAATATGCTACACAATCCACAAGATATTCTAATTGATTTACAATAATTAGGAACAAATCTACCCATTAAAGAAGGCTAACTACTTTTCCTAACACTCCCCTCAAGATGGAGCATAGATATCATGTATGCCCATCTTGACAAGTGAGTTATTAAACTCTTTTTTGGATACAACTTTAGTTAGAACATCAGTCAGCTGCTCTAAGGTCTTCACATATGGAACTTCAATTGTCTTATCCTCAAACTTCTCATAGATGAAATTACGATCAATCTCCACATGTTTAGTATGATCATGTTGAATTGGATTTTCTGCAATTTTAATAGTAGACTGATTGTCACAAAATAACTTCATAGGTTCATCGAGTGAAAAACCAAACTCCCCCATAAGCCGTTTCAACCATTGTAATTCTTGTATACCTTTAACCATTGCTCTGTATTCAGCTTCTGAACTAGACAATGAGACAACCTTTTATTTTTCACTTTTCCAAGTAACCAGGTTACCTCCAACAAAAGTAAAATACCCCGTTGTTAAGCGTCAGCCATTCTCATTTTGCACCCTAATCTGAATAACAATAACCCATAATTTTTTTATGGTGATTCTAAGAGAACATGAGGCCTGTTCCTGGTGCTGACTTCAAGTATAGCAAAACTCTAAGGACGACATTCATATGAACTTCACTTGGATTATGCATAAAGCGACTTACCACACTAACCGCATAAGGAATATCTGGTCGGGTTTGTTATAAGTATATCAATAGGTTGACAACCTAACATACCTGTCTCCTTTAACAAATCAAGAACGTATTTGCGTTGAGACAAAAATATTTTGGACCTAATAACTTCAATACCCAAGAAATACTTTAATCCTCCTAGATCTTTCATATCAAATTTAGAGGACTAGTAAGTCTTCAATTTAGTCATCTCATCAATATCATCACCGGTCACAATCATGTCATCAACATAAATCATAAGAACAATTATCTTACCATTTTGTCTCTTCAAAAATAAGGAATGGTCTGCATTGCTCTGAGTATAGCCATATTTCTTCATTGTTAGTCAGAACCTTCCAAACCATGCTCTAGCGATTGTTTCAGACCATACAATGCCTTTTTTAGCATGCACACTAAACCTGTATTTCCAGAGATATTGTAACTATAAGGTATGCTCATATATATTTCTTCAAATAATTCTCCATGCAAAAAAGCATTCTTCACATCATATTGCTGTAGAGGCCAATCAATAGTAGCAGCTATTGATAATAGAACACGAACAATACTTAGCTTTGCCACAGGCACAAAAGTCACATGATAATCAACACCATAAGTTTGTGCAAAGCCACAAGCAACTAGTCTTGGTTTGAATCGATCTATTGAACCATCCGGCTTGTGTTTCACTAAAAAAACCCATCTGCATCCAACAGGTTTCTTCCCTTTTGGTAACGACACAATATCCCATGTATGGTTTTTCTCTAGTGCTTGCTTCTCCTCATTCATGGATTCTGCCCATTTCGGATCATCCAATGCTTCTTCAAATCTTGTAGGGATAATAACCAATGACATCTGATTCACAAAGCCTTTGATAGAGCTTGGTAAGTGTCCACTGGAAACATAATGAGTAATAGGATACTTGACTTCCTTTGGATTATCAGGGGAGTATCTTGCTGGTGCTTTTCCTCAATTGGTCCGAGGAGGTAACTGATACCTACTCCTGTTATCATCACTAGAAACCACTAGTCTAGTGTCATCAATTAAATTATTAGTATTAATTTCCTCATAAGTAACACATACCTCAGGAACATTATCAGAAGGAGCATTATTGGTGGGTACTAAAGGTACTGGAGAGGGGTGTTCTTCACTTTCTTGTTGCACTATTTATTGAGAACTCCTAGGTCTGGAGTTGTTGAGCTAAGCCATGTATTATCTGAATTTGTACCACTATTATCATGAAGTAACACCATCCAATTTTTCTCTTCAACTTTATTCTCCCCCTGAAGAGAAAGACCAGATAACTCTGGAGAGAAATACGTCTCTGCCTGAGAAAAAGTAACATCCATAGTTACGTACAATTTTTTGGTAGGGGGATGATAACATTTGTAACCCTTTTTATGAGGCAAATACCCAACAAAGACATACCGTAATGCACATGGATCAATCTTGGTACATTTCTGTTTAGGGAGATGAACAAAAACAACACAACCAAAAACTCGAGGTTGCAATTTTAAGGTAGATGAGAGGTTAACAGAACTGGAGAGGTGATTTAAGGGAGTCTTAAAAAGGAGAACACTACTTGGTACACGATTTATTAAATAAACAGCATACAAAATAGCATCCTCCCAAGATGAAGGTTGCATATGAGAACTAATCAAACATGCACGCGTAACTTTCAATATATGATGATTTTTCCTCTTTGCTATGTCATTTTACTGAGGTGTAAAAGGGCATGTAGTTTCCTGAATGATGCAATGATTTTGAAGATACGACTGCAACACTTGATTAACATATTCTCCACCATTATCTAACCTAAGAACTTTTGTTTTGGCTAAAAATTGAGTTTGAATCATCTTATGAAATGAATGGAAGCATTTAGAAACATCACTTTTATTCTTCAGTAGATACATCCATGTCATACGACTGAAATCATCAACAAAGATTACAAACCAACAATACCCAGATGAACTAGAAACGAGAGTGGGACTCCACACATCAGAGTGAATCAATGCAAACGACTCAGTCACCTTACTGGTACTTAAAGGATAAGTAGTACGATGACTTTTAGCTAATACACAAACATCATAATGAAAACTAGAAAAATCACACTATGAGAACAAAGTTGGGATTAAGTGTTTGATGTAGCCAAAAGAAGCATGACCAAATCTTCGATGCCACATAAATATTTGGTGTTCTTTAGTAGAAAAGGAACCTTGACTGGTTAGAGCAATACCACGACATACATCATCCACATAATGGAGCCCCTCTCTTTCAGTACCACACCCAATAATCTCTGAGCTGTTGAGGTCCTGAAAGATGCAGAAATGAGGATACATTAATACTAGATAATTTAATTGTTGAGTTACTTGAGACATAGATAAAATATTATTGGATAGTGAAGGAACAAATAATGTATTCTCTAAAGTCAAGGAGGGAGTCGAAACAACAGTTCCAACACTAGTAACTGGGGATGACATGCCATTTGCGTTGGACACATGTGAACGATTTGGTTTATTAGGAGCTTGTAGCAGCGACTGATCAAAGGTCATATGATCAGTAGCTCTGGAGTCAATAACCCATCCAGTGTCTTTATCAAAATCCATTTTAATCAGAGTTGATCCAATATAACCTGATGAGTGTCTAGGTATAGATAAATCAGAATCACCAATTTTAGTTGAAACCAAAGTCGTTCCCGAAGTTGGCAGTGATGTTCTAGTTAAAACCATAGCAGCAACTTTCCCATCATTTTTATCACCATCTTTTTGATTTCTCCGTTCCCTGAACTTCTTTTCATTTAAACCATCCCACCAACCTGGATATCCATGCAACTTTAAATAATTTTCAACTGCATGTTTGGGATTACCGCAATGAGTACAACCCTTTTAACCATTGCTATGAGCTTTTGAATGGTAGTTTTGATTCTGGACAAAAGAAACCTTTGCTGACATGGCCATGCTTGAATCTGTATTATTAGTTAACATTGTGTTCCTCTATTGTTCTTCACTTTGAACCATAGAAAAAGAAGATTCTGGATTAGGAAAAGGGTTTGCGTGAAGAATATCACAACGGACACGATCATAAATATCATCCAAGCCAGCCAGGATTATATAAACACGCTCATCTTCAATTTCCTTTTGTCGAGCATGGACAACATCAGGTTGTGTGAAGGAGATGGGCTTACAATGATCTAGTTCCTGCCATATTTTGCGCAAATCGACAAAGTATGTAGAAATTGTTTTCCCCTCTTGTTTCATACGCATTGCTTGACAAGAGAGATCGTAAATAACTGATCTACCAGCCCCTTCATAATATGTTTGAGACACGGTGTCCCAAATGATCTTGGCCATCGGAAGATGTACAAATAATCTCATAATGTTGGGTTCTATGGCACCGACGAGTCAACTTTTAACAATAGCATTATCCATACTCCACTTTTCATAAGTGGCATCACTAGCGAGAGGCTCTTTAATTGTTCTCGATAAGTATCCCATTTTTCTACGACTTGCAACAAACATCTCAACAACTTGAGACCAAAGAGAATAATTCTTGCCTTTGAGTTTTACACCGAAAGGAATGGCTATAGATTCTAGAATGGTGTTTGTATTTTTAGAGGATTCACCCATGGTAGAATTATAGACTTAGGATAAGAAAAGATAATGATCAGAGAAATAATTTTGCTTCTGATACCAACTCAAAATGGGTGGAAAAGATACTTTCATTATACATCAACTATACATTATATAGAATTACAAAGATATGGGAAGATATCTACAATCCCAAAGAATATGCTACTACAATCTCAAATGATATGCTACACAATCCACAAGATATTCTAATTGATTTACAATAATTAGGAACAAATCTACCCATTAAAGAAGGCTAACTACTTTTCCATCTCATGCTAACACCTCTTTGTCTTTGGATTGAACTCAAGTAAGTTCTTCTATCTGAATTAGAATTACTTTCTAAGCTCTTGAAAGCTTTAGAGTCAACAGAATCAAATTCTCCTTCTTTACGTGCCATCTATTTTCACACTTCTTCGCTAACTCCACATCCATGTGCCCCATTTTCACTCTTTCGTAAAATATCATGTTCATATGAGAAATCATTATCCGAGTCGTAAAAATTGCTACCACTTGAAGAATAGTCAGTCCTTCCCTCTTTATTCGTACCTCTAGAAAATTGTTGATGTTCCTTTGAACTGTTGCAATTTTGTCCTTGATTGAAGGTTTTCCTAACATCCATTCTAATATAAGAGTCTAAATGTTCAAAGTAAACCTCGATTACTCTATATCCACAGATGTTCTTGGATACTAAATTAGCATCTAAAGTAGTTGAAAATAGCCTCATACTTGTGCCTAAATGTGACTAAATCATTAGCTTATCCAATATTTCAGCCATCATCTTGAATTATGATAACTTTATTTCTAAAGAATCAACATCATCATCATATTATACTAAAAGTGGGAAACCACAAAAGTAAAAGTTGAAATACCATTTTATCCCTATCATAATTTAAAATGTTATAAATATCTAATAAGTTAAATATTAAGTAGTTAAATATTTTCACAACCTTTTCACCTCCCCTAACTTAATTGTAAGCTAAAGAGTTATAAAGTGACCATATTCATTTGTAAGTTACAAAGTAACCAGTTAATTATCTAATTGATTATGATATTATGGATATATACTATGTCATAAAATGTTACTCTTGTAACAGTAAAAACTTAGAGGGCATAATCAATGATATAGTTGGAATAGGAAAAGATAATATTCTAAATAATTGTTATTATTTTAATAACATATGTAAGGGTGTATGATCTACTGGAATAATAGTTATTAAGATATATGTAAGGGTTTATTGATCTATTGCAATTATTGACATTTCAATATAGTTTATCATGAAATCTAAATGTATGCCTCCATATTTATGTGAGGTTTATTCTATTATCAGCACACTAAAAAGAGAAGAATTTAAAAAGTTGCATTCAATATTTTATTTACTAGCATTAACCAAATTCATCTAATAATTATCAAATACATACAAAAAGTCATTGTGTACTACTATAAATATAGAAACTTATGGTTCAAACAAGTGCTTCAAGCTTAGGTGAAAAAGAATAAATAAAGACAAAAAGAGACCATTGACTAGTGAAGATGAGAGCATAAGGACTCAGGGAATCAACGTTTTCATTATGTTAGGTAACTTAGTACAAAATTTTAGCATCATCATAAAGTCTTATGTATATATGTTGTTGTAAGATAACTGATAAGTCTCAAGAAATCTTAAAATAGTTGAGTTATAATCAGTTTTGTATCTATGTTAAGGTAAGCACTGACAGACTAAAAGGACTCTATAACTTAATATATTATACCAAATTTATTGTCACGCCCCGAGGCTACCCCCTAGGCTCAACACGGTGCTTAGTGTCACAAGTGACCCCAAGCTAACCCATGGCATGACATATCTATACAGGTTCATTTAAAACATGCACTATGCGGAAGCTAAAACTGTTTAATATAAAAAATGGGGAAAAGCCCAACATGTTTGAAAATATATAATATGTGAAGAGTTTTCTGATGACTGAAAACAACACCAACTGCTCAAGCTGAATCTAATCTATATCTGAAAGCCTCTAACTGATCTGAGTTGCTGGGACATGCCCCCAACTAACTCTAATAAGACTGAAACTGAAAAGTAGAGACTGAAAAGTAAAGCATGTCTATCATCCTCAAACTATGAGGACTCACCACTGAAGCTGCTGAGTACGGACTGGAAGTTGAGCAAAGCGCGGTCTGGATGCTGAGCGCATGAGCCTACATCATACAATGATGTAGCGCAAAAGTATGCATCAGTACTTTGAATGTACTGAGCATGCAGGATATATGCTAAGCTGATCAATATAAAAATTGAACATGGAAATAGATATACTGAAGCATAACTGAAAAATGAGCTGGATGCAATGACCAAGTACTAATCATGAAGATATAACATGCTGAACTGAATACTGAAATACATACTGAATACATGGTCAATGCAACATGAATCTAACTGTGGGAGAGTCTATTAATCGACATAAACCACGTGAGCTAAACATGGAGTCCGATGTATACGTCCCATCGAGAGGACCTAATATACCTTGCCAGGGTATAAAGGCATGATTGAGGCGTGATCACTAAAACTGATGCATAATAGAGGGGACTTATAAACCTATGATGGCACGTAGTTCGAGAACTTGAGGGTATGCTGAACCCTAGTCCAACTCAATTCTAAATGTACTCCCAACTGAATATAAAGCAAAATGCAACTGTGATACTGAGTAGCTCAAAATAATGATAATTATCTAAGAATGCAATATACATATATTGAAAGATATGTCATTTGAATTCTGAAGCATGGTTGTCTGACTAATATGCTTAGCAAGTATAATTGATGAAATACAGATAATTTACAAAAACTAAGGTCTCTAAGTTCTATACATGGGACTACACTAATTCTCCAAGAAACATGTAATTAATATTATAGAGACTATAACAACTTAATTGCAATGGATCCCTAAGATTTTGGGACCCTAGCTCTAAACAATTTATGGTGAAACTGAAGATTTGACTGAATTCTAGAAATTTAATGGGTGAAAGGAACCCACTAGTGAAACCCCACATATCAGTGATGAAAATTATGGAGAAATCCTTTGGATTTCGGGGCTAAACTTGAAGGAGAACTCTACTTTTTCTTGAGAGAAAACTGACACCTCTCTCTCTTCTTTTCTTTCTGAGTTAGATGATTTTACGAGAATGAAGGTTTTAGGTCATTTTTGTCTAGTTAATTAGGCTTAGACGAAGTAAAACAACATAGTTTAAGTACCAAACGCATAGGGGAAAAGACCAATACAAACCTCACTTAAAACTGATGAGTTGACTATCAAGAGAGGCTTCACGGGTCGTCTAAGGCGTGATGACCCGTCTAGGGGGTCGTGATGCTTCATCAGCCTAACAGTGCTTCACTAAAACGGGCATAACATTTTACTTCAAAATTCAAATGGAGAAAATTTGGTGGCCTTGGAAAGAGGATTCAAAGACTTTTAATTTGATAGGTCATTGGCCACCTAATTCATTTTTGTGCTGAGTCTCTTTCACATATGACTTCACAGCCCGTGTGAAGCCTCATAGACTGTCTAGGCACCCGTGGTCCTTTATAGTGGCCTAGGGGGGGGGGGTTCTGTGCCTCTTTTCACGGATGACCTTAAAGTCTGTGTGATGCTTCACGCACCGTGTAGGTGCCCGTGGTCATCCATAATGGCTGGGTGCAACACCACAAGCAGGGTCATGGGTAGTGGTCCTCTTTACGACCCGTGGAACACTTTGCGGTTTGCCCTTCTCTCTTGTTCAATTCCTAGTTCAGATTTTTGAGGTGTTACAATATCTCCCCCTTGGGATAATTCGTTCTGGAATGAAAACTAAGCAAGCTTAATTTGGAGGGAAGGAGCTGCAATCCCTACAAACTGAGTAGTAGAAACTGATATCTAATTGAACTGAGTTTCATGAACATGCAAATATGCTGAAATGCAAGGATAACTGAGGGGACAAGATACTAAGACTAAATTACACAAGAGTAAACTGAGAGACTGGAGAGGAACTATTACCTCAAGTTGGAACTGAATCGGAGGAGAAGAGGCGAGGGTACTTGGCCATCATGGCTGCTTCGGCTTCCCAAGTAGCTCCCTCTATGGACTTATTCCTCCTCAAAACCTTTACTGAAGCAACTTCTTTATGTCTCAACCTACGAACTTGACAGTCAAGAATCTCCATTGGAACCTCCTCATAGGTGAGGCTATCCTTCATAACCACACTCTCTAAAGGTAATATCCATGCCGAATACCCCATGCATTTCTTCAACTAGGAAATGTGAAAGAGTGGGAGAACCGCTGCTACATCATCTGGTAACTCTAACTCATAAGCCACATTACTAACCCTTTTTCAGGATCTTGTAAGGACCTACATACCTGGGACTGAGCTTCCCTCTCTTGCCAAATCTCATCACCCTTTTCATGGGTGACACTTTCTGTCATGACCCAATGTACCCCCTAGGTATGACATGGTGTATAAGAACCCGAGAGGCCCCACACAAGCCACTTAGAATACATATACATAAGGTAAAGATAGAAATGAGGAAAGTAATACGCAATCTCATAAAAGTAAGATTTTACAAGCGGAAGTCTTGACAATGTCTCAAAAGCCATCTAATACAATAGAATGATTGGGACGTAACCCGTTCATCATATACAAGTCTGAAACTGAAAGTAAAGAAAGCAATAAAGTTTCTTCATCCTCGAAGCATGAGGACTCACCAAGGCTGATAGCTTGAACTCTGAAAATAACTAACCACGAGAGTGCGAAGGGTGGCTGTCTGACCCTACATTATAAAAGAATGTAGGCACAAGTATGCATTAGTACATGGAATGTACTAAGTATGAAGCAAATGCATATAATCACATAAATCATGCCAATGAGATGCTTTCATATAGGAAATTATGCTAGTGAGATATCATCATGAACATGCAATGACCAAACTAAATCATGTGACAAAAGGGTTAGAAACTTAATGCATAAACATGGTCAATGCAAACTAGTCATATCATAAGTCTTGTCTCGTGAGATACTTCTAGTACCCTAGTTCATTATTATGGGATTTTTACATTTAACTGAGATAGACCATGTGAGTTATAACATGGAATCCAGTGTATGCCCCATATCGAAAAGGGGAGTGATGTCTACCCCACACCACTAGAAAGGGTGTCCTACTTGCTAAGGTAAGGACCATAAATCTATAGCTTACGTGGATCCACTAGCTATGTGTCTATTTGAGACAAAACCTACGGGGCACGTAGTTATGGGACTTAGGGATTGCTACTAAAGGTCCACGAATGCTAAACGGAAACCTTCATCCCAAAAGCCCGCTCGGTGCTAAGTAAAATCCCAAGGAATAGTCAATTAAGCTTATTCATATTTTAACCACGGAAGGGGTACATCTAGGGTTACCAAATCCAAGCTAAGTTCATATCAAGACGTTTCAACTACCATGGGCTTGCCCCAAGTTTACGTCATTAGAATAGCTCCTAATTGATTCATAAGTGAGAAAGCCTTTCAACCATATGAACCCTAATTTATGTGAGAAAACCTTTCACATTCATATTCTTAACTTATTGTGAAGAAAACCTTTTCACAACTCATGGATGCCATTATATATATGCACCCTAGCAATTATAAGCATAATTCTCATGAAACATGCATCTCTTATACAAGCTATTCATATGTTCATAAATCATGATCTAGTATGGGTACATGTTAATTCATCTTAGAATCATGCAATAAACTAGAATCATGCATATTTTCATCAATTGCATAAGTTCATAAATGCATGGATCATACTTCATCATGAATTCATAACTAGGAATCATGGCTCAAGCATGGGTTCATACAATTTCTACTCAAATCATATAAATCACGCTAGATCATGCACTAGGAATCATAAAATCAACAATTGGAATCATAATTGAAGAACCCATAAGAATTGATCAAAACCCTAACTCAATTTGGGGAATTAAACCTTGAAAATTTAAGAAATCTAGGGACCCATTGGAGGAAAGGACTCCAATGGTGAATGCTAACATACCTCAACAAACCCCACAAGAAATTGCTAGAAATCGATGACCTTCAATGGAGGATCCTTGCCCTTCTTCTTCCTTGAGAATTGAGAGAACTTTCTAAAGAGAGAATTATTTGGGAAGTTGGGAATTTGAGAATGTAATTATTGAAGGAATAATTTGGGAAGAAAGACTTATATAGTGGTTCAATTTAGGGGCAAAGTCATAATTAAAATGACTTAAAAGAATTGGGAAAAGACATAAAGACCCCTGGAAAAATAACTGCAGGATGAAGTCTACGGTCCCAACCTACGGTTCGTAAGACTTCCTACGGACCATCCTGTTGGACCGTAGAAAACTTTAGGAAACCCAAAATTCAGGACACTCTCTACGACTTTGAACTACGGCCCGTAGACCATTCTACGGTCCTTAGGTCCAACCCGTAGAACCCAACTTGACCCTCTGAAACTTGACCAAGTCTGGAACACTTTGACGGGACCTTTCTACGGTCCGTGGAAAGACCTAAGGTCCGTCCTGCTAGCCCGTAGACTCGAGCTCAGAGACTTTATTTTCAAAACAATTTACCCTCTTTCTACGGATGCATTCTACGGTCCTTCCACTAGTCTACGACCCGTAGGTTGCGTCCGTAGAAAGTGACTCTAGGCCAAGAACTGAAAATTTTTCTAATTCAAAAATTGAGGTGTTACAATATCTCCCCCCTTGGGAACATTCGTCCCCAAATGGAACTCAGCTAGCAACAACAAGAGTAGGGAAAACGACAACTCTATGATTCCAATAATGAATGCAACTACATAATGCACATATCCGAGGAGGAAGATCAACTCCAAGCTAAAGCATGCTTCATCACAAAATGTCAAGCCATAAACACTTAATGAATGCATGCATACGGAAACATGAGAATGACTAAGATGCATGAATCCTAGAAATAAACCATGAGGAACTAAATACCTCAAGCTAGGGAAGACTCGGAAGGAAAGAGATGAGGATAACGGGACATCATATCGACCTCGGTCTCCCACGTAGCACCCTCAACTAATTGATTCCTCCCCAATACCTTAACGGAAGCAATTTCTTTGTTTCTCAACTTCCAGATGTGTCGGTCTAGAATCTCAATCGGAACCTCTTCATAACATAAACTCTCTTTGATTCCAAGACTTTCTAAAGGCACTATGGATGTCGGATCTTCAACACACTTCTTCAAAAGAGACACATGGAAAATCGGATGAACCAATGCTAACTCATTAGGCAACTCAAGCTCATAAGCAACCTTGCCAATGCGTCTCAAAATCTTACATGGGTCTACATACCGGGGAATAAGCTTCCCCTTCTTACCAAATCTCATGACACCCTTCATGGGCGAAATTTTCAAATAGACCCAATCATCAACCTCAAACTCAAGATCCCTTCTTCTAACATCGGCATAGGACTTTTGTTGACTTTGAGTCATTTTCAACCTTTCTCTAATAAGCTGAACTTTCTCCATAGCCTCATGCACTAATTTGGGACCCATCAAAGCAACTTCACCCACCTCAAACCATCCTATAGGAGACCTACATCTCCTACCGTAAAGAGCCTCAAATGGAGCCATACCAATACTTGCATAATAACTATTATTGTACGCAAACTCAATCAAAGGCAATTGATCATCCCAATTACCTTTGAAATCAATCACACAAGCTCTTAGCATATCCTCTAAGGTTTGGATAGTACGCTCCGCTTGCCCATCGGTTTGGGGATGAAAAGTCGTGCTAAGCTTAACCTTGGTACCAAGACCCTTTTGGAAAGACTTCCAAAATTGAAAAGTGAATTAGGCACCTCTATCGGAGATAATGGATAAGGGCACTCCATGCAACCTAACCATCTCCCTAATGTACAACTTAGCATAATCTTCCACTGAAAAAGACACCTTGAAGGGAATGAATTGAGCCGACTTCGTCATACAGTCTACTATAACCCATATAGAATCATGCTACCGGCAAGTACGGGGCAAACCCACTATGAAGTCCATATTAAAATCTTTCCACTTCCAAGTAGGAATAGCTATATCTTCGGATAAGCCTCCCGGCCTTTGATGTTCAACCTTAACTTGTTGACAATTTGGGCACTTTGCCACAAACTCCGCAATATCTTTCTTCACCCATTCCACCAATAGACTTCCCACAAATCGCGGTACATCTTGATGGCTCCTGGAGGAATAGAGTATCGGGAACTATGAGCTTCTTCTAGAATTTTCTCTCTTAGGCCATCAACATTAGGCACACACAAACAGCCTTGATATCTAAGGACACCATCTCCCATCGAGAGAAAGCCTCATTGCCCTTCTTTAGAACCGCCTCTTTCAACTCAACAAGTTTTGGATGAAGTGCTTTATTTGTTACGACCCAAGGTACCCCCTAGATGTGACATGGCGTACAAGACCCCGAGAGGCCTCATACAAGCTACTTAGCATACATTACATAAAAGATAATAGAGAATGAAAGTTCAAAAGAAAATTTCATATCAAAGCTTTTAAAAGAAACAGCGGAAGTCTACATCTCATATCTCAAAGCCAATCTATCGTAGAAAGTAAAGTTTGGGACGTAACCCAATACAATCCGAAAACTGAAAAGAAATGACATGAAAGTAAGAACAACTAGGCTATGTCCTCGGATGGATGAGGACTCACCAAGTCTTCTATCAAATCTCTAATCAAGCTCTAGCCACGAGTGGATGGTGAATCGCCACGTCCTACACCAAAGAAGTTAATGTAGGCAAAAGTATGCGTTAGCACAATTAAGTACTAAGTATGATAGCAATGCACATAAACACATAAATCATGCTAGAGAGACATATAATCATGACATGCAATGGCAAAACTTAAAATGTTATAAACATGAGAAACATGAAACATAAATCATATATCAAGGCCAAAGCAAGCTAAATCATCCTTTCTTTACTTTACTTCATCATGAGAACACTTGTTCATTAACTTGCTGGGAAAAGCCTTAACCGACATGTAAGACCATGTGAGCTATCAACATGGAATCCGGTGTCTACCCCACACCGAAAAGAGGTGTCCTACTTGCCAAGGTAAGACCATGAACTTCTTAGCTTATGTGGATCCACTAGCTAATGTCTGCTTAAAGACAACATCCTATGGTGGCAACATAGTTTATGGGATAGAGATTGCTTTAGGAGACTCGGCCTCAACTAACGGGAGAGCTCCATCTAGAAAACCCGACCTCTACTAACGGGAGACCTTTCACTAGAAGACCCGGCCTCTACTAACGGGAGGGCTTCCATCTAAATATCCACTCGGTGCTAAGCATAATTCCCATGGATTAGTCATTGACATATTCATATCATTATACATGGAGAGGTACAACTAGGATTACCAATCCAAGCTAAATCGTGCTTATAGATGCTCATCTTTCATGAACCTTGTCCAAGCTTACATCATTAGAATAGCTTCTTAAAAACATGGGTAGTCGCCTCTTTGTTCTTCTTTTATCATAATGGAAGAATTACGTGAGAAAACCTTTCACTACTCAACCATAGCATCATCATATCATAACTTTGGTACTTTACTCTCAAAGCACCCTTAATTCATCATTTACTTTATATGAGACATGCACAACTTCATTAGCTTTATCTTTGCATAGGTCATCATGCTCATAGTTCATAGATCATAGAGTTCATATGGGTTCATGCAAGTTCAACTCATATCATTCAAATTAATGCAAGCTCATGCTTAGAAAGCCATAATTAAGATAATTTACCCATACTTGAAGGAACTCACTTAATAGAGAAAAATCATGCTTTTGACTTGATCATGCTAAATTCATAAGATTATCCTCAATTCATTCATATTTCATGCTTAGTTTCATAGATAATTCATAAACTTCATCAATTCATGGCTCAACCCAACAATCAAAGCATAGTTTATCAATTTGGGGAGAATTAGCATGGGATCATAGGGGTTGATGCAATCTTTTCATCAAATCATATAATTCAAGCTAATTCATTCACTAAGTTACTTTATCACGCTAGATCGTGCACTACAATTCATAAAATCGACAATTGAAATAATAATTGAAGAACCCATAATAATTGATCACAAACCCCAATTCAATTGGGTTGAGTAAACCTTGAAATTCATGAAGAAAAGGAAGGGCCCATTGTAGGAAAGGAATCCTAATTGTGAACACTATCATACCTCAAAGCAATCCACCAGAAATTGGAGAAGATTGAAGGTCGTCAATGGAGGATTCAAGCTTTCTTCTTCTTCCTTGAGAGTTGAGAGAGTTTCTTTTAGAGAGAGAAATATTTGAGAGGAGATAATTGGGAATGAATTAGAATGAAAGGAATTAGGCTTAGAAAGTATTTATATGGCTTAGATTAAAGGTAAAACCGACTTAGATTAATAGGAGATCCATAAGGGAAAAGACCAAAAACCCCTTAATTAAAAACTATCGGGGCCAATCGACGGATAGGATCTACGGTCCGTACATCAATTGACGGACCGTCCTGCTCTTTCCTCAATTGATTCAGAAAGTTCATCCTGGGCTGAAAATTTGGCCAAGTCTGGAAGGCATCTACGGAACCTATCTACGGCCCATCAACTGAACTACGAACCGTCCTGCTATTTCGTAGTTCAAAGTTCAGAAACTTGGAAATCCTGAAAGTTCACAGTGCCTATTGATGGTCCCCACCTATGGCCCATCAATCCATCTACGGCTCGTAAGTGGCCTCCATAGGTCACTATCTTCAGGTAAGTTCTGCAATTAAAATCCTTTGGAAGCTTGGGGTATTACAATATCTCCCCTTTGGGAACATTCGTCCTCGAATGAGAATCAAGACATCATGAGAAGGGTAATAGACACGGACTAATAACCCAACCTAGCATTAAATCACATAAGTGCACATATCCGAGGAGGAAACATCAACTCCAAGCTAAAGCATGATCAACACATCATATCATGAAGACTTTATGCAACTCATACTCAAATGCACATAATCATATAAGACTCTTCATGAACATGCATAATCAAGGAATTATGGAAATCAACTATGACACATGAGACCAAAAGAATGAACCATGAGGAACTAGATACCTCAAGCTAGAGTAGGATCGGAAGGAAAGAGATGAGGATATCGGGACATCATATCAGCCTCGGCCTCCCAAGTAGCACCCTCAACTAATTG
Source organism: Solanum appendiculatum (assembly GCA_018342035.1). NCBI lineage: Eukaryota > Viridiplantae > Streptophyta > Magnoliopsida > Solanales > Solanaceae > Solanum > Solanum appendiculatum. The sequence goes on along the minus strand of JAGDQO010000810.1, from coordinate 44,809 downwards.
ATTCCTCCATAGAACTTTCACGGAAGCAACTTCTTTATTTCTTAACTTTCGGACTTGCCGGTCTAAAATCTCAACCGAAACTTCTTCATAAGTAAGACTATCCTTTATACCAAGATTTCTAATGGTACAATAGAGGTTGGATCACCAACACACTTTTTCAACAAGGAGACATGGAAAACCGGATGCACCGATGCCAAATCATTAGGCAAGTCAAGCTCATAAGCAACCTTACCAACACGTCTTAGAATCTGATAGGGGCCTACATAACGGGGACTAAGCTTCCTTTTTCTTCCCAAATCTCATTACACACTTCATGGGTGAGATTTTCAAGTAAACCCAATCATCAACATCGAGTTCTAATTCTCTTCTTCTAATATCGGCATAAGACTTTTGTCAACTTTGGGCCATTTTCAACCTTTCCCTAATAAGACGAAATTTCTCCATAGCCTCATGCACCAACTCCGGGCCTATCAAGGCAACTTCACCAACTTCAAACCAACCTATATGAGATCTACACCTCCTACCATAGAGAGCCTCAAATGGAGCCATACCAATGCTAGAATGGTATGTATTATTATAAGAAAACTCAATCAAAGGCAAGTGATCATCCCAAGTACCCTTGAAATCAATTACACATGCTCTCAACATATCCTCCAAGGTTTGAATAGTATGTTCCGCTTGCCCATCATTTTGGGGATGAAAGACCGTACTAAGCTTAACACGAGTACCAAAACCTTTTTGGAACGACTTCAAAAATTTAGAAGTAAATTGTGCACCACGATCGTAGATGATGGATTAAGGCACTCCATGCAGCCTAACCATCTCCCTCAAATACAACTTAGCATAATCCTCGCCGAATAAGAAGTCTTGACGGGAATGAAATGGGCTGACTTTGTCATTCTATCAACAACAACCCAAATCGAATCATATTGTCGCCTCGTGCGAGGCAAACCCATAATAAAATCCATATTCACATCTTCCCACTTCCAAGTAGGAATATCAATGTCTTGGGTCAAACCTCCCGGCTTTTGATGCTCAACTTGCACTTGTTGACAATTAGCGCACTTAGCCACAAACTCCGCAATATCTTTCTTCATTCCGTTCCACCAATAAATTTCTCACAAATCACGGTACATTTTGTTAGCCCCTGGGTGGATGGAATATCGAGAACTATGGGCTTCCAATAAAATCTGTCTTCTCAAGTCATCAACATTAGGAACACATAGACGACCTTGGTAACGAAGTACACCATCTCCCCCTTGGGAGAAAACTTCTATGGACTTCTTGAGAATCGCTTCTTTCAATTCAACCAAGTTTGGATCAAGGCCTTGCTGAGCTTTCACATCATGCACAAAAGAGGATTCGGAACCATTGTGAACCGTAACACCACCTTTAGTAGAATCAACCAATATAACACCCAATCGAGCCAATCTATGGACGTCGCGAACCAACTCTTTCTTACTATCCTCAACATGAGCAACACTACCCATGGATAATCGACTAAGAGCATCCGCCACCACGTTAGCCTTACCGAGGTGATAGAGAACATTCATATCATAGTCTTTTAACTACTCAAACCACCTTCTTTGGCGGAGATTCAAATCTTTCTATTTAAACACATATTGCAAACTCTTATGGTCAGTGAAAACATCTACATGTACCCCATACAAATAATGTCGCCATATTTTCAAATCAAACACAACCGCCGCTAATTCCAAGTCATAAGTAGGATAGTTCTTTTCGTGCACCTTAAGTTGCGTTGAAGCATAAGCAATGACTTTTCCGTTTTGCATAAGAACACATCCTAGCCCAATTCTTGAAGCATCAAAATAAACCACAAAGCCATCGGAACCTTCCGTTAGAGTCAATATCGAAGCCGAAGTAAGTCTATCCTTCAACTCTTAGAAACTCTTCTCACATGCCTCGAACCATACGAATTTAACCTTCTTTTCAGTCAAAGCCGTCAATGGAGAAGCAATGGATGAAAACCCTTCAACAAACCTCCTATAATAACCGGCTAAGCCCAAGAAACTACGGATATCCGAAGGTGATAAAGGTCTAGGCCAATTCTTAACTGCCTCCATCTTCTTAGGATCTACCTCAATGCCCTTACCGGAAACAATGTGACCAAGAAAAGCCACGGGACTTAAACAAAACTCATATTTACTAAACTTCGCAAAGAGTTGTTGGTCCATGAGGACTTGCAACACATTCCTCAAATGATTAACATGTTCACCCTGATTCTTTGAGTAAATTAAAATGGCATCAATAAACACAATCACAAACATGTCAAGGTATTGCTTAAACACTCTATTCATCAAGTCCATAAATGCGACCGGAGCATTTGTCAATCCAAACGACATCACCAAGAACTCGTAGTGACCATACCTAGTCCGGAAAGCCATTTTCGGAGTATCATCTTCCTTCACCCTTAATTGGTGATAGCCCGAACGAAGGTCGATCTTAGAGAAATAACTAGCCCCTTGAAGTTGATCAAACAAGTCATCTATCCTTGGTAGAGGATACTTATTCTTAATGGTAACCTTGTTCAATTGGCAATAGTCGATACACATACGGAGTGAACCATCTTTCTTCCTTACAAACAAGACCGGGGCACCCCATGGAGAAATACTTGGCCGGATGAATCCCTTATCCAACAAATCTTTCAACTGCTCTTTTAGTTCCGCCGGAGCCATTCTATTAGGAGGAATAGAAATAGGTTGCGTATCTGGGAGAAGGTCAATACCGAAGTCTATTTCCCTTTCGGGAGGAATACCGGGCAAATCATCGGGAAACACTTCCGAAAACTCATTAACAACGGGGACCGACTGAAGAGTAGGGGTTTCTGAATCTATATCCCTCACCCTAACAAGATGGTAAATGCAACCCTTAGAGATCATCTTGCTAGCTTTTAGATAAGAAACAAATTGACCTCTAAACATAGAATTTCCCCCCTTCCACTCTAAGATAGGCTCATTTGGTAATTGAAATTTTACCATTTGGGTCCTACAATCAATAGAGGCATAACAAGTTTGCAACCAATAAATCCGAAGAATAACATCGAAATCTAGCATAGCAAGATCTACAAGATCAACATGAGTGACTCTATGGGATAGGGAAACGGGGCAATTTCTATAGAGCCTCTTAGGTAAGATAGATTCTCCAATCGGAGTAGAAACATGAAAAGGATCTAACAACGTATCTGGGACAACATCAAATCGCATGGCCACATAGGGCGTCACAAAAGATAAGGTAGCACCGGGATCAAGCAAGGCATACATATCAAAATGGAAAACTTTTAACATACCGATAACCACATCGGGAGAGCTCTCTTGCTCATGATGAGCCTGAAGTGCATAAAACCGGTTTTGCTTCTGAGCATTTGAACCCGATCCTCTAGGTGGAGCCTGCGTATTCTCCATTCCCTTGGCCGTGAGAGTTGGACAATCCCTCATTTGTGACCACTCTTTCCACAACTATAACAACCATCTGTACCGGCTAAACATCTACCCTCATGCTTTTTCCCACACTTGGCACAAGGAGCCAATAAAGAACCACCATTTTTCCCTCCTTGAGACTTGGGGTTAGACACCCTATCATTATTAAACTTCGGAGGAGCATTGGATGAGCCTTGGCTGGAGAACCTTTGTCGAAATCTAGGACAACCATGTCCATCGGACCTTGCATGTGAAAAGTTACCATCTCTAGTCCTAGCCCTCTTGGTCTCTCTAGACCTTTCCTTAAGCTTTTCTTCCTCTATTTGTTAGGCATACACCATGAAACGAGAAATGTCCATATCATTAACAAGCATAGCAGTGCGGCATTCTTTAACCAACATTTCGGACACCCCCAAAACAAACTTATTCATTCTTGCCCTTGGATCGGCAACGATGGAAGCAGCATATCGGGACAACTGTGTGAACTTCAAAGCATACTCTTTCACACTCATATTTCCTTGTCGAAGGTTGATAAACTCAAGCACCTTTGCCTCCTTCATTTCAAGGGGAAAGAACTAATCAAGGAAAGCAACCTTGAATTTCTCCTAATCAAGAGGATCCTCATTGACCGCCCTCTCACTCTTCCATTGATTGAACAAAATTTGGGCAACACCCTTGAGGTTATAAGCACTAACTCCGCTTTCTCTTCCGGCGGCACACCCATAATCATCAACACCTTGTATACTTCATCAATGAATTCTTGAGGATCTTCCTCAACCTTAGAGCCATGGAATTCCGGAGGATTCATCCTCGTAAAGTCCCTCACTCTTGATGCCGTCGTACCCACATTTGGGTTCACGGGAGCCACCACCTCTCTATTGGCTTGAGCCTCACGGCTTGAGCCAATACTTGGAAAGCAGCCCTAAACTCCGCATTAGTAACTTGTTTCGCCAAAGGGTCGGCCAGAACTTGAGGAGGAGCTTCTTGTTCCACATTATCTCCCATGTTTCTTCTAGCATAAGCTCTTCGGGTGGCCATATCCTGAAACGCATAGGATAGGGATTAGGAGAGAGACTATAGAGTTAAACTCTATGGCACGACTTAGGAATAATGAAAGAAGTGGAATTTCTTAAATGTCTTATAGACTCTCATTCATAAGTGAGGTGTGCTTCACACTCATGAACAAAACTTTACTTGACGCGGCTTATGAGACATCCTAGGATCTTTCTAAAACCTTGCGCTCTGAATACCAAGTTTGTCACGACCCAAGGTATCCCTTAGATGTGACATGTCGTACAAGATCCCGAGAAGCCTCATACAAGCCACTTAGCATACATTACATACAAGACAATAGAGAATAAAAGTTCAAAAGAGAATTTCATATCAAAGCTTTTAAAAGAAACAACGGAAGTCTACATCTCATATCTCAAAGCCAATCTATCGTAGAAAGTAAAGTTTGGGACGTAACCCAATACAATCCAAAAACTGAAAAGAAATGACGTGAAAGTAAGAACAACTAGGCTATGTCCTCAGATGGATGAGGACTCACCAAGTCTTCTATCAAATCTCTAATCAAGCTCTAGCCACGAGTGGATGGTGACTCGCCACGTCCTACACCAAAGAAGTTAATGTAGGCAAAAGTATGCGTTAGCACAATTAAGTACTAAGTATGATAGCAATGCACATAAACACATAAATCATGCTAGAGAGACATATAATCATGACATGCAATGGCCAAACTTAAAATGTTATAAACATGAGAAACATGAAACATAAAGCATATATCAAGGCCAAAGCAAGCTAAATCATCCTTTCTTTACTTTACTTCATCATGAGAATACTTGTTCATTAACTTGTGGGGAAAAGCCTTAACCGACATGTAATACCATGTGAGGTATCAACATAGAATCCAGTGTCTACCCCACTCCGAAAAGAGTTGTCCTACTTGCCAAGGTAAGACCACGAACCTCTTAGCTTATGTGGATCCACTAGCTAATGTCTATTTAAAGACAACATCCTATGATGGCAACATAGTTTATGGGATAGAGATTGCTTTAGGAGACTCGGCCTCAACTAACATGAGAGCTCCATCTAGAAAACCCGACCTCTACAAACGGGAGAGCTTTCACTAGAAGACCCGGCCTCTACTAACGGGAGGGCTTCCATCTCAATATCCACTCGGTGCTAAGCATAATTCCCACGGATTAGTCATTAACATATTCATTTCATTACACATAGAGAGGTAAAACTAGGGTTACCAATCCAAGCTAAATCGTGCTTATAGACGCTCATCTTTCATGAACCTTTTCCAAGCTTACATCATTAGAATAGCTCCTTAAGAACATGGGTAGTCACCTCTTTGTTCTTCTTTTATCATAATGGGAGAATTACGTGAGAAAACCTTTCACTACTCAACCATAGCATCATCATATCATAACTTTGGTACTTTACTCTCAAAGCACCCTTAATTCAACATTTACTTTATATGAGACATGCACAAGTTCATTAGCTTTATCTTTGCTTGGGTCATCATGTTCATAGTTCATAGATCATAGAGTTCATATGGGTTCATGCAAGTTAAGCTCATATCATGCAAATTAATGCAAGCTCATGCTTAGAAAGCCATAATTAAGATAATTTACCCAAACTTGAAGGAACTCACTTAATAGAGGAAAATCATGCTTTTGACTTGATCATGCTAAATTCATAAGATTATCCTCCATTCATTCATAATTCATGCTTAGTTTCATAGAGAATTCATAAAGTTCATCAATTCATGGCTCAACCAAACAATCAAAGTATAGATTATCAATTTGGGGAGAATTTGCTTTGGATCATGGGGGTTGATGCAATCTTTTCATCAAATCATGTAATTCACGCTAATTCGTGCACTAAGTTACTTTATCACGCTAGATCGTGCACTACAATTCATAAAATAGACAATTGAAATCATAATTGAAGAACCCACAATAATTGATCACAAACTCCAATTCAATTGGGTTAGAGTAAACCTTGAAATTCATGAAGAAAAGGAAGGGCCCATTGGAGGAAAGGACTCCTAATGGTGAACACTATCATACCTCAAAGCAATCCACCAGAAATTTGAGAAGATTGAAGGTCTTCAATGGAGGATTCAAGCTTTCTTCTTCTTCCTTGAGAGTTGAGAGAGTTTCTTTTAGAGAGAGATATATTTGAGAGGAGATAATTGGGAATGAATTAGAATGAAAGAAATTAGTCTTAGAAAGTATTTATATGGCTTAGATTAAGGGTATAACCGACTTAGATTAATAGGAGACTCATTAGTGAAAAGACCAAAACGCCCTTAATTAAAAATTATCGGGGCCAATCGACGGACAGGATCTACGGTCCGTACATCAATTGACGGACCGTCCTGCTATTCCATCAATTGATTCAGAAAGTTCATTTTGGGCTGAAAATTTGACCAAGTTTTGAAGGCATCTACGGAATCCATTTACGGCCCGTCAACTGAACTACGAACCGTCCTGCTATTTCGTAGTTCAAAGTTCAGAAACTTGGAAATCCTGAAAGTTCACAGTGCCTATTGACGGTCTCCACCTATGGCCCGTCAATCCATCTACGGCCCGTAGGTGGCCTCCGTCGGTCACTTTCTTCAGGTAAGTTCTGCAATTAAAATCCTTTGGAAGCTTGGGGTATTACATTCTTAGCCTTAACATCCACCACAATGGACGATTCCGACCCATTTTGGACAATCACACCTCCCTTATCAAAGTCAACCAACCGAACACCTAGCCGAGCTAGTCTATTAACATCCCAAACCAATTCCTTCTTATCATCTTCTATATGTGCAACACTATTCATCGACAATCGACTGAAAGCATCGGCCACTACATTAGCTTTGCCAGGGTGATAGAGGACACTCATTTCATATTCTTTTAAGAGCTCTAGCCATCTACGTTGTCGAAGATTTAGGTCCTTCTGCTTGAACACGTATTGCAAACTTTTGTGGTCGGTAAATACATCAACATGGACACCATACAAATAGTGCCTCCAAATCATTAGAGCAAAGAAAACGCAGCAAGTTCTAAATCATGGGTAGGATAATTCTTTTCATGAACCTTAAGTTGTCTTGAAGCATAAGAAATCACCTTCCCATTTTGCATAAGAACACACCCTAAGCCAACCCTTGAAGCATCACAATAAACCATGAAGCCATTAGAACCTTCCGGCAATGTCAATATCGGAGCGGAAGTAAGCCTATCCTTCAATTCTTGAAAGCTCCTTTCACAAGCCTCCTACCATACAAGCTTAGTCTTCCTTTGAGTCAACGAGGTCAATGGAGAGGCAATAGAACAAAACCCTTCCACAAACCTCCTATAATATCAGGCCAAGCCGAAGAAACTACGAATATCCGAAGGAGATAAGGTCTAGGTTAATTTTTAACCACATCTATCTTCTTAGGATCTACCTCAATACCATTACCGGACACGATGTGACCAAGGAAAGCCACGGATCTCAACCAAAACTCACACTTATTGAACTTAGCATATAACTCACGATCCCTAAGAATTTGCAATACAATCCTCAACTGATCGGTATGCTCTTCCTCACTTCGGGAGTAAATCAAAATATCATCAATGAATACAATCACGAACATATCAAGGTATTGTCTAAACACCCTATTCATCAAATCCATAAAAGCCGCCGGAGCATTAGTCAATCCAAACGACATAACCACAAACTCATAATGGCCATATCTAGTTCGAAAAGCCGTCTTTGGAATATCACAATCTCTCACCCTCAATTGGTGATAACCCGACCGGAGATCAATCTAGAGAAGAAACTAGCACCTTGAAGTTTGTCAAACAAATCATCTATCCTCAGAATCGGGTATTTATTCTTAATGGTAACCTTATTCAACTGTCGATAATCAACACACATACGGAGATAGCCATCTTTCTTAAGAACAAACAACACCGAAGCACCCCATGGAGAAAGACTTGGTCGTATGAAACCCTTATCCAACAAATCCTTCAATTGTTCTTTCAATTTCTTAAGTTCTGCAGGAGCCATATGGTAAGGAGGAATAGAGATAGGTTGCGTATCAAAAAGAAGGTCAATACCAAAGTCTATTTCCTTGTCCGGAGGAACACCGGGTAGATCATCGAGAAACACATCCAGAAACTCATTTACCACTGGAATCGACTCAAGACTAGGGGTTTCAGAATCTATATCCCTAACCCGAATAAGATGATAAATGCAACCCTTTGAGATCATCTTTCTAACTTTAAGACAAGAAAAAAACAGACCTCTAGGCTTAGAATTTCCCCTTTTCTACTCTAGGATGGGCTCATTAGGAAATTGAAACTTAACCACTCGGGTTCTACAATCAACCGAGGTATAACAAGAATGAAGCCAATCCATCCCAAGAATGACATCGAAGTCTATCATATCTAGCTCTACAAGATCAATATAGGTTACTCTATGGAACAAGGAAACAGGACACATCCTATAAACTATTTTAGCCACAATAGAATCACCAATAGGAGTAGAGACACAGAAGGGGTCTATCAACACATCCGGGGCAATATCAAATCTCATAGCTACATATGGCGTCACAAAAGATAAAGTAGCACCGGGATCAAGTAAAGCATATACATCAAGATGGAAGACTTTCAACATACTGGTAACCACGTCGGGAGAACCTTCTTGCTCTTGGCGAGTTTGGAGTGCATAAAATCGGTTTTGCTTGGGAGCACTAGAACTCGAACAACTAGGAGCACCTTATTTACCATATTTCCCCTTTGTAACATTCATTGGACAATCCCTCATTTTGTGACCACCTTTGCCACAAGTGAAGCAACTATCCGATCCGGCTAAGCATCTCCCCTCATGCTTTTTCCCACACTTTTGACATGGGGAAATTGGAGTTCTATCACCACCACCATTGCCTCCTTGAGGCTTAGGTTTAGACACCCTATTCTTCTCAAACATAGGCATAGGAGCATTTGAAGACCCTTGGTTCAAAAAACTTTGTCGAAACTTAGAACGGCCATGTCCTCCGGTCCTTTGGTTTGAGAAGTCACCATCACCAGTCCTAGCCCTCTTTGCCTCTTTGGACCTCTCCTTTAGCTTCACTTCTTCGATTTGCTGTGCATGTACCATCAACCGTGAAATATCCATTTCTTTAAATATGACATGACCTCCAAAAAAATGTCTTAAAAGTTGGTGATTCATGACACCATTGTGGATTACTTTGATGCTAATTTTAAGGCATCGTGTATAGAATTTGTGGAAGAATGAAAAAAGAAGAAGAACTGATTATTATATTTTTTAGAAGAGAGCCCCCCAAAACTAAAGACTTGAACTCTAAAAAACTCTCCAAAGGGAGGGGTTGTACCACCTTATGTTTGTAAAAGCATTATCTTGAGCTTTCAACATGGTGTAAATTGATGATATTTATCTAGTTTTTTTTAGTATAGTGACAATGGGGATAAGAAAGTCATGAGAGAGAGAAGATGTTAGCAGGAAATTAAACTCACAATGTTCCTCACGTTGCCTATAAAAAACATAGATAGAGATCAAACTTGATCATGTTTTAGATACTTAAGGACTAAAATCGACAATAGAGACTAGTTGGATAAGATTACAGTCCCTTAGCACGTGTGTACAAATGAGTGATTGTGTGAGTGACAGATGAGCCTGATGAGATACAGAGGATATATATTATACACAGTGGATACAATCAAAAATCAGATCTCCATTCTTCAACTCCATAAATAGTTTCGTTCTCATCTTGTTTCGAATCTCCAACGGAGTTGAATTTCCTTCAGCAGTGAATCTAACTTCTATCTTTTTTCTAGATTCATCGTTTACTAACTATTTTGAAATAAAATTAACCAAATCATTATATGTAGTGTAATCCTTGAGAAGAATTTCTTCAATTTTATAACCATCGTATATATTTTTGAAATTCAAATTTCAGAATGTCTCAACCACACAATGATATGTCATTGTGAATCTCAGATATAGTGATTTTGATGAAATTGAACAATACACCGTATTTAAAATGGAAGATGAATGAAATAGAATCTAAGGGACGAACAAAATTTAGGAGAGAATTTTGAATTTTTTTTTTATATGTGCTTTTTAGCTTAGGGATACACCATATCCTTGAAAGTCGTTACAATCATGAATTAATCTTTATTTTTATTGATTAAAGTTTGTTCCTTTTTTTAAATACCCAAAATAAGTATACTCTTAACTCGCGTGTATATGAAATACCTGTATTCTCTCTGTCAGATACATATATTCAAAACAATACTATGGCAGAAATTGTAATTTGAAAAATTGTTATTTCAATGTGTAATTTGGATCAACAATAGCGTGTTTTATGTTGTTTTCATCTAGGCCCCACATAAGTACCATATTCATTTGTGCAACTCAAAATCATATTAATACCAAAAAAAATGCACAAAAATATTTAGCTTGCCAACATCAGACAAACATCTTATTTTTCGTGAAGCTTCTCTCTGAAGTTTGATCTAAGACTTTTCATTTCCTCTAACTTTGTACTATTCACAACTAAAGTTCCTCACTGATTCTTTCTTCTTCTTCGCCGATGAACTTTATAAAGTTATTACTCATCTAGCTACGCCAATGTTCATCTTTCATCTAGCCGATTATGCTCTAAACCCTATGATGATGAAGTATACTGCTTAGCTCTCTGAGGAAAAAAGCGAGTTGACCTTCATGTTAGATTAGAGGATGAAACAACTCTATGGTTAGCATCAGATCAGGATCTTTTACCAACAACATAGGTAATGTTAGCTTTCCTTTTCCTAAATCCAAATTTGATGGATTGAAACCCGTAAATTGGATTAATGTCACCATCTAGATCCAGATCCATGAAATTGGAACTCTAATCAATTATTTTCTTAGGTTGTCTTGTCTCTTTGCGCTGCTTCACTCTAGAACTCCACCAAGTATCACTCTTTACAGATCTGCATATCTTGCAATCAGGTATCAATATCTCCTTTTAAGACCTTTCCGATTTGTAAATAAAATCTAAGATGATAAAGGGCTAAAAAGAGTTCACTCGCTTGTTTTTTTAACCTATGAGACACCTTAAACTCTCACCGGGTGCATGATACTTAACCAACCGAATCTAATTCAGGCGAAGTGAAAAGCTAATAGCTAACACCATAGATGGTTATTAACATCTATATGTCTATAAAATAGTAGAGACTGATTGAAATTTTGAAATGGACTAAATCAAACACAAACTGCTAGTAACCTCAATTCGAGATTTGCTTCAACATGGTACTAAATTTCAAACTTTGCCAGAAAAGAGAAGAAGACAACTATTATGTGGTATCTGAATTCTGAATCTATGGTTATTCGAGTCAATTTCATTCATACTTTTATCCCTAATTAGCTGAAATCAATGTGGAATGGGTGCAAGAATTTTCCTATCGAATGCTGAGAATTATATTAAATCATCTGCATTACTAATCCAACTTGGAATCATTTTCTCCAGTGTGCAAATGATTTCTTGCTTTCACCAATCCTGCACGCCTCAGTTTGTCTGTGATCAACTCCCCTATGCTCATCCATGGTACCTAATCTAAACTCATTCACTGATATTTGATTATTGATTCCATTGATCTTAGTAATTTCAACGATGACCTTGATTTTTTTTCTTGTTGATCTTGTCAATTACGTCTCATTTACATCCAATCTTGAACAACTTGATATCTCGAATCACCAAATATTACCCTTTAAGGGGTTGAAGGAGTTGGGGGGGGATTAAAGGGATCGAGGTTCTGACATGCAGCAATCTAGCTCTTTTGCGTGACTCTGATTTGTATGTTATAGTAGAGTTGTTTCATTTTGGGAAGACCTAGATATTAGCTATCCAAGTACAACTGCTTTATGATTTTTTTTGTTTTGGCTGAGATGTCTGTTCGGCCATTGCTTTGATTTGTAAATTTACTATATGATTGGTGATTTTATGGTCCTAACTGCAATTGGAAGCATTTAAAAGATTTCTTGGTGTTAATTCCTTCATATAAGAATGTCTCTATGAGTAGTAGACTCGTAAAAAAAGATTTAACAGTCTCTCTACCTTCAGATGGAGGATTTCCCTTTTATTACCCTAAAAGGGATCCTTTCTATACTACGTACTTGTGTTGCTTTGAGTTGGATTTCAGTTTCTAAGATTCACATTGCTCAATCGAGCTTTGGTTTTGAATGTTTGTCTACTTCTTGATGAACTTTACTGCCAGTCGAGGTTTACAACTTGATTATCTCGGATGAATCCTTGTTCATGGTGGCCAATGCTTCTCTCTCTCTATATGCACTTTCACTTTGATGGTGTACATATTTCACATTATCTAGTATCTCTTTGTTGTTGTGTGCATACCAATCAGTAAAGTTCTTATCTTTTGGTTCAAGTAGATTTTTTGGCGTAGGATTTTTTCCCAATATCTGTAACGTCTTGTTACCATTGATCTTAGCGGTAGTGTGAGATTGACCATTTTGACGTTCTTCACACTTGCAAGATATTGTTCATCAATAGAGGAGGTTCACATGGAAAATTCTTGTTTTAGGATGAACAATTGTTTTCATAATGGTGTAAAGAACCCGAGAATCACAACCGTTAATTTGGTAATTAACATGTACCTAGATGATGACTCTCTCATGAACGTTGCTTTGATGTGCCCTAAAATGGAGATTCTTGATGTGTCATATATTGTGTACTAATCTTACTGAGGCGTGTATTATTTCTACTCTTGAGGTGTGCAATCAGATAAGGTATTTGCAACTTGATAACTATCCAAGGATTAAACATATAGGAGAAGGCGCGAAATTGTCTAATCTTGATATAATTAGTGCAGCTGGTTCAGCATTAAATGATGAAGGCCTGGACATGATTGGAAACAGATGTTCTCGCCAGCTGAAATGTATCTGTCAGTTATAGTTATGGGAAGAAGTTGTGATCTTCGGTTTTCATTCTGCTACATACTTGACTCTCTACTATTCCTAATATTAATACTAACTAAGCTACTCTTCTTGCCTTAAAATTTCATATTTCTTTTAGTCCTAACAACATCTTAGCAACCAACTGGTCTTCGTCCAGTCCTGTTTGCACCTAGATTGGCATCACTTGCAACTCCCGCCACCATCGAGTCACAACTTTAGACATTTCTAGCATGAAACTTCATTTCTCCTCTCCCTCGACATTAGTAACAACACTTTCCATGGAGAATTGCCAGAAGAGTTGGCTCATTTGCAAATGTTGAAATTGATTAATGTCATAAGCAATAACTTCACTGGTGTCTGTTGAGAATATGTCTCAGGATATTGCAGAAATAAAACAGTTAGCTATTTTTAGGTTTTTAAATTATGTTATTAGAGTCCTATGTGACTTGAATTGAGGAGTTAGTTGTTTTTATTTGTTATTTGAATTTTATTGATAGGTTAGTAACATATTTTTCTATTTTTAGTTAGGAATTATATCTATAAATATATATCTCTGGATTATTAATAAAAAATTTCCTTTGACAATACTGCAGTATTTTTTCTCTCAAAGTCTTTCTCTGGTATTTTCTTAATTTCTTTATTAAAAAACCAACAATTGGTATCTAGAGTCTTCTTCTTGAGGGACATGTGAGTAGAAAATGTATTCCGAAAATAGTTTTTCACGAATGGCTCCTGCTATTTTTTATGGTGAAAATTATCAACTATGCGCTGTGAGAATGGAAACCTACTTGGTGGTTCTTGATCTTTGGAAAGCCGTGGAAGAGGATTATAAAATTAATCCGCTGCCAAATAATCCCACCGTGGCCCAAATCAAGAGTCACAAGGAAAAGAAAACCATTAAGTCCAATGCAAAAGCAACTTTGTTTGCATTGTTTTGACAACTGTTTTCACGAAAATCATGACTCGCACATCACCAAAAGAAATTTGGAATTATCTGAAGAAAGAATATGTTGGAGATGAAAGAATACGAGGAATGAAGGTATTAAATTTAATGAGGGAATTCGAATTACAGAGAATGAAAGAGTCGGAATCAGTCATGGAATACTCTAACAGATTGCTTGGTATTGTCAACAAGGTAAGATTACCAGGCACTGAAATTAAGGATACAAGAATTGTTGAAAAAATTCTTGTTACAGTGCCTGAAAGATATGAAGCATGTATAACTACCTTGGAAAATACAGAAGATCCGTCCAAAATTACCTTGGCAGAATTGTTAAATCCTTTGCAGACACAGGAACAAAAGAGGCTTATGAGGCAAGATGGCATGGTTGAAGGAGCATTAGTAGTCAGCCACAAAACTCAAAGTAAGGGTAAATTTTTTAAAAATTACCCACCTTGTCAGTACTGTGGCAAAGATGGAAATCCTCCATATAAATGTTTGAAAAGATCAGATGCACAGTGCAAGATTTGCAAACAATTTAGTCATGAAGCTGTGATTTGCAAAAGCAAATTTCAAAAAGATGAAACAGTTGCCCCAATCACTACTAAAGAAGAAGAAGACCACTTATTTGTGGCTACTTGTTTTTCAACCAAAAAATCTGATTTTTGGATGATTGATAGTGGTTGTACAAGCCACATGACATATGAAAGAAATCTTTTTAAAAAGTTCACTCCTATGAAAAATAAGAAAGTCAGAATTGGGAATGGTGATTGTATTCCTACAAAAGGAAAAGGTTCTGTTGCAATTAAAATAAATTCAAGTACAAAAATAATTTCAAGTGTTGTTTATGTGCCTGATATTGATAAAAGTTTATATAGTGTTGGTCAGTTAATAGAAAAAGGATTTAAATTATTATTTGGAGGCAAATATTGTCGAATCTTTGATTCCACTAAGCAAGAGATTTTACAAGTTGAAATGAGAAGTAA
Organism: Solanum appendiculatum; assembly: GCA_018342035.1. Lineage (NCBI taxonomy): Eukaryota > Viridiplantae > Streptophyta > Magnoliopsida > Solanales > Solanaceae > Solanum > Solanum appendiculatum. Next base: position 29,483 of record JAGDQO010000810.1, on the reverse strand, counting down.
GATCTTCTCGTTTAATCCAACAGAAGATGCACACAAGCCTTGCAAGAAAAAAGATGAATTGGCAGATTTGTTCACAAGGTAAATTTCAGATGAAACTACAATTTACAATTCCTGATCCAAGGAGGAGTGTTTAGAGTATTGTACGACCGAAATAATTAGGTGTCATGCAGAAGCTAACAAAGCAAACCTCGAAAGATCATGAGAAAGAATACAAATGAGAAATATACCAAAAGACACAAAGATTTAACGTGGTTAGGTCAATCAACCTACGTCCATAAAGGAGATGAGCAATTCACTATATAAACATGAGAGTACAAAATATAGAGAGTAATAACCTCAACCATTCACTCAGAAGGTTCACACAAGTAATAACGTATCACTTTTTTCCCAAAAATTCTCCCCCTAACCGAAACTCTCAAAAACCCCTAGGACTACATTGTGAATGATGATTATGTTAGAAGGAACGAGCCTCTATTTATAGATTTCTAAACCTTTTCCTACAAGAAAAGGACTAGCCAAATATGGAGACTTTATATTTTCCTTTTAGGAAAAGGAAAACTTATTTATGTAAGAAACTCAGGGCAATTAATACCCAACAAATCTCCCCCTTGACCTGAATTTCTGACAAAATAAATTTGTTCCACCTTCTTCACATAATCTTCAATAGCTTGCATCTATCTCCTCTCCATAATCTCCTCTGCAAAATTTATGTCTCGACATAGAGAACTTCTCTGAAACAATTTCTCCAACAAAATCTTCATTACTGTCAAAAAGGTTGCGGCTAGAACTACACCCACCAAGATGAACACCGTTTATAAACCTGGTTCAACCATTGCATTATCGAACTACTGAACCTGGCTCCATCATTGAACCTGACTCTGATACCACTTATTAGGACCGAAATAATTAGGTGTCATGCAGAAGCTAACAAAGCAAACTGCGAAAGACCATGAGTAAGAAGAAAAATGAGAAATATACCAAAACACATAAAGATTTAACGTGGTTTGGTCAATTGACCTACGTCCACAAAGGAGATGAGCAATTCACTATATAAACATGAGAGTACAAAAAATAGAGAGAAACAACCTCAACCAATTCACTCAGGAGGTTCACACAAGTAATAACGTATCACTTGTGTCCCACAAATTCTCCCCCTAACTGAAACTCTAAAAAAAACCCTAGGACTACATTGTGAATGCTAATTATGTTATAAGGAACGAGCCTCTATTTATAGAGTCATAAACCTTTTCGTATAAAAAAAGGACTAGCCAAATATGGAGACTTTATGTTTTCCTTTTAGGAAAAGGAAAACTTATTTATGGTAAGAAACTAGGGGCAATTAATACCCAACAAATATGTCTCAGGATATTACAGAAATAAAACAATTAGCTACTTTTAGGGTTTTTAAATTATGTTATTAGAGTCCTATGTGACTTGAATTTAGAAGTTATTTCTTTTTATTTGTTATTTGAATTTTACTGATTAGTTAGTGACACATTTTTCTATTTTTAGTCAGGCCGTGGGATGCCCCGCATAGAAAAATTTAACTTTGCAGATAATTATATGAGTGGTTTTATCCCTTCTTCAATCTCAAATTTTACAAGACTCAATGGACTTGATCTTGGAATCAATAGTTTTACAGGTCCAATTCCTGAATCACTTGGTCACTTAGAATACCTTGAGCTTCTGGACTTGGCAGCAAATAATTTTTCCAGCAATTCGACATTGAGCTTCCTTGCATCTTTGACAAACTGTAGGAAACTAAAACTAATCAGATTTGGTTGGAATCCACTAGATGGAGGTTTTCCTGCATCTGTTGGGAATTTCTCTAAATCACTGCAAATATTTGATGGATCGAATTGTAAAATGAAGGGATGCATTTCGGAAGAAATTGGCAATCTTACTATGGTTGCCATAATGAATCTGGATAACAATAAGTTGACTGGTCATATTCCAAAAACCATCCAAGGCTTGCCGAACCTTCAAGAACATAACTTAGATGGAAACAAGATAAAAGGAACCATAACAGATGTTATGTGCATTTTATATAATCTGGGAGCATTAGATTTGTCAGGAAATCAAGTTTCTGGTTCCATATCGCCATGCATAGGGAACGTTACCAGTTTGAGGTATCTTTATCTAGCTAACAACAGGCTGAATTTGAGCTTACCTTTAAGCTTGGTGAGCCTTCTAGATCTCATAGAATTCAATGTTTTGAACAATTTATTAATTGGGAAAAATCCTATGGAGATTTGAAATTTAAAGGTTGCAACACTAGTTGATCTGTCTAAAAATGATTTTAATGGTAAGATCCCTAGCACACTAGGGGGTCTGGATAGATTGATTAGTCTTTCTCTAGCACATAATAAATTAGATGGGCCTATTGCAGATTCATTTGGCAAAATGGTGGCTTGGAATTCTTCGATTTGAGCAATAACAATCTTAGTGGTGAAATTCCAAAGTCATTAGAAGCTCTTGTGTGTCTCAAATACTTGAACTTCTCATTTAATGAACTCAGTGGAGCGATTCCCACCAGTGGTCCTTTTGCAAATACGATAGGTCAATCTTTCTTGTCCAATGATGCACTCTGTGGTGATTCTAACTTTCATGTTTCACCATGCGTCATCAAATCTCCCATGAGGTCAAAGAAAAAGAAGTCAATATTGGTTTGGTACATCCTTTTGGGAGTAGGTATGTTATTTCTTGCATTAGCCCTCACATATGTATTTTTGAGATTGAGAAAGAAAAAAAAGAATGCAGGTCAAGCTGATGTGTCTCTGATAAAATGTCATGAAAGAATTTCCTATTTTAAACTTGAACAAGCAATCGAAGGATTTAATGAAACCAACTTGCTTGGTAACGGGAGTTTCAGCTAGGTCTACAAAGGGATACTTAAGGATGGTACTCTTTTGGTAGCAAAGGTATTCCATGTGCAATTGGAGGGTGCATTCGAAAGTTTTGATAAAGAATGTGAGATGTTACGCAACCTCCGCCATCAAAATCTCACAAAATTCATCACCAGCTGCTCCAACCCTGACTTCAAAGCCTTAGTATCAGAATACATGCCGAATGGAACACTTGAAAAGTGGCAATAGAATCACAAATATTTCTTAGACATGTTGCAGAGATTAAGTATAATGATAGATGTTGCATCTGCAATAGACTATATCCACAATGGTTATTCAACACCTGGGTTGCATTGTGACTTGAAGTCAAGCAACGTCTCGCTAGATCACGAAATGGTTGGCCATGTCAGTGATTTTGGCATTGCAAAATTATTAGGTGCAAGGGAGGATTTCGTTCAAACAAGGACAATAGCAACCATTGGATGTATTGCTCCAGGTATTAAAACTTTTACAGCTTCCTCATGTTTTTAGAATACCCAAAACATTAATTCTTTTCCCCCGATATATATGATCAGTTTTAGCATATTCCTCAATAATAAGGAAGCTTTTTTAAAATCATTTTCAACCATGTTTGCTGAGTATGGACAAGATGGAATAGTATCCAAGAGCTGTGATTTTTATAGTTTCGGCATCTTGATGATGGAGACGTTTACAAGAATTAGACCAGGTGATGAAAGATTTACCGGAGACTTGAGCATTCGACGTTGGGTAAGTGATTCTTTTCTAGATGAGATTCATAAGGTAGTGGATGCAAATTTGGTACAGCTAGGGGATGAATGAATTGACACAAAGTTGAAGTGTCAGTTATGTATCATAGAGTTAGCTTTGAGCTGCACTTTAGTGACACCTGATGCAACTAAGAATTGGAGTGTAACACCCCAAAAATTTCTAAGCTAAAGCCCGAACCATTCTTCATTTTTGCGTGTAATGTCGTATTAGGTGATTCTTAAATTGCTCATATGTGTAAATGTCAATTCTTTAGTGTGGGAATGAATTTGGACATGAATTAAGGTCACTAGAATCCCCTAGCACAAAGTTGAGTTGAAAGTTTCCTTACCGATTAAGTTTTGACATAAGATTCTACTTAAGTCAATTTCAAACAATCATATCTCCCCGAAAATAAAGAATTATGTGGTTCATGACCTACCAAAATGAAGGTCTTTGAGTCCTCTTTCCAACATCACTAAGTTTGCCTCATTTTGAGTTTGGAGTAAGAAGTTATAGTCGTTTTACCAGAGACTATCATATCAGAGTTGCCTGAAGTCAGTTCCTACGACTTGCTTCTACGGGCAGTCAAATTTTCGACGGCTCATACTGTCAAGTCGTCAAAAACTTCAGAGAGTCTGAATTTTGGGGTCCAATTCCTACGGATCTATTCTACAGGCCGTATTTCTACAGACCATAGTTTGACCTGTAGAATAGACTTTTGAGCCCAAAAATTGTACAAAGTCTACGGATTGGATCTACGAATCATAGATTAGGCCCATAGAATAAAATTTTGAGTCTTAAAATTCAATATAAATTCCATGGATGGGATCTACGGTCCGTAGAACAAACCACGAACCGTAAATGGATCCATAGAAGGTTTTTCGTCAGTTTTTAAGAGGGGTAGTTTAGTCTTTTCTCACCCCTTCCAAGCCTAAACCATCAAATTTTTACACCTAGTTAAGGGTTTAAATAGTGTTATTCAATCTTTATACATTCATTAACACTTTCAAGTCTTAGATCAAGGATCCAAGAGGAGAAAGCTAGGGTTTTGAACGTTCTTCGAGTTTTCACCGATTTCACCAAGAACTTTGTTCACTCAAGTATGTAAGGCTATCATAGTGATGGACTAAGTTCATCCTCACGCCCTACATCTAAATTCATTCATTAAAAAGTTTATGTTCAGAGTTTTATCCGTAGTCTCTTGAAATTCGAATTTAGTTGTGTTTCTTGATCTGGTTTCCAATTCCTTAATCGTCAAGATTTTGATTTCTATTATGCATATTGAATTCTAAATTTTTGTTCATGTTTTGTATCACATGAAACCTATTTGTTTATAAAAGTCACGTTTATAGAGATTATTATATGAGATTTCTTGTACATCAATTTCAGACTTAATAGGTAAGTCCATAAATATATGTTTTGAAAAGAGTTTTCAAAGAAAGAATCAAGTGATTTCATATGTACTATTTAACAGTGAAAAAGAGAAAAGAGTATAATTGATTTTCTTCTGAACAGTACTTCAATAAATTAAAGTGAAGGTAAAGTAAAGAAATAGCCCCTTTCTCGGTAAAGGGTGATTGATTGAAAAAAATTGATATGATTTGTTTTGGGAGTAGTATCGAGTACCAAATTAGATAACAGTCTATTTTTAACTCGTAGTCTCTTAAATCTACGTAGCCAGCATAGGAGAGGATCGCATCGATTTGTCGTTTGACTCCTCACTGTCTCTGAGAAGGCCTATTAGATGGATCCATAGTTACAATAGCATCCTATACCCCGGCAAGGTATAGGATGGCCTTTGCAACGTGGGTAAAATATTGTATCATTGCTAGGTACATAGTGATGGTTGTCGGTTAGAGAAACTCTCCACTGAGTAAAGTTTTCTATTCTCATATTGTTTTATTGCATATCTAGTTGTAAAGTACAAATGGTTTACACTACTTGCTCATATATTGTTTACTTGATATGTTTTTCGCCATCAGTTCAGTTATTATTTTATTCAGCCATATTACATACTCGTACGTTTCATGTACTGATGTGATTCGACCTGCATCTTTTTATGATGCAGATACAGGTGTTCAAGAACATCAACAGGCGTTTCATTGAGATCACTTGCACTCGTAGACAACTTTTGGTGAGGCCTCTTAGCTTTCGATGGACTCCAGTCTTTAGTTTTCTTTTAGTAGTTGTTTAAGGTTGTCGTGGATCTTGTCCCGATGCCTATCTTAAAATAGTAGAGGCTTCATAGATAGATAATATTGAAAGTCTTTCAGTATTGCTATTCAGATACTATGTTAAAACTATACTGCTTTCATTCAATATTTTCAGACTATTTAATTGAGTATGTTGACTTAATGCTTTAATTCAGTTTTAAAGTCTATATCTGCTTGAGTAAGTCGTCTGCTAAGTAGTCAGCCAGGCCAAGAGTTCGCTTGGGGGAGCAGAAATGGTTCTCGAGTGCCGGCCACGTCCAGGGTGTATTCTCGGGGCGTGACAAACTTGGACCTTACCTTCAAGCTTGGGGAGCCTTACCAGTTTGAGGTATCTTTATCTAGCTAACAACATGCTGGATTGGACCTTACCTTCAAGCTTGGCGAGCCTTCAAGATCTCATAGAATTCAATGTTTTGTGTTATTTATTAAGTAGGAAAACTCCTATGGAGATTGGAAATTTAAAGGTTGGAACACTAGTTGATCTATCAAAAAATGATTTTAATGGTAAGATCCCTAGCACACTAGGGGTCTGGATAGATTAATTAGTTTTTCTCTAGCACATAATAAATTAGATGGGCCTATTCCAGATTCATTTGGAAAAATGCCAACCTTGGAATTCTTGGATTTGAGCAATAACAATCTTAGAGGTGAAATTCCAAAGTCATTAGAAGCTCTCGTGTATCTCAAATACTTGAACTTCTCATTTAATGAACTCAGTGGAGAGATTCCCACTGATGGTCCTTTTGCAAATGCGACAGATCAATCTTTCTTGTCCAATTATCCACTCTGTGGTGAATCTAAGTTTCATGTTTCACCATGCGTCATCAAATCTCCGAAGAGGTCAAAGAGAAAAAAGATAATCTTGGTTTTGTACGTCCTTTTGGGAGTGGGTATGTTATTTCTTGTTTTAGCCCTCGCATATGTATTTTTAAGATGGAGAAAGATAAAGAAGATTGCAGATCAAGCAGATGTCTTTCCGATAAAAGGGTATGAAAGAATTTCCTATTTTGAACTTGAACAAGCAACATAAGGATTCAATGAAAGTAACTTGCTTGGTAACGGGAGTTTCTGCAAGGTCTACAAAAGGATACTTCACGATGGTACTCTTTTGGAAGCAAAGGTAATCAATGGGGAGTTGGAAGGTGCGTTCAAAAGTTTTGATACGGAGTGTGAGATGTTGCGCACCCTCCGCCATCGAAATCTTACAAAATTCATCACTAGTTGCTCCAACCTTGATTTCAAAGTCTTGGTATTCGAATACATGCCGAATGGGACACTTGAAAAATGGCTATACAATCATAGCTTTTTCTACGACATGTTGCAGAGATTAAGTATAATGATAGATGTTGCATCTGCAATAGCCAATCTCCAAAATGGCTATTCAACACATGTGGCTCATTGAGACTTGAAGCTAAGCAACGTCTTGCTAGATCAAGAAATGGTTGGCCATGTCAAGTGATTTTGGCATTGCAAAATTGTTAGGTGCAGGGGAGGATTTTGTTCAAACAAGGACAATAGCATCCATTGGATATATTGCTCCAGGTATCATAATTATAATTATTACTCAGTTTTAACATGTTCCTCGGTAACTAGGAAGCTTTTTTTTTATTAGCTTTTACCTTGATTGCAGAATATGGACAAGATGGAATAGTCTCCACAAGCTGTGATGTTTATAGTTTTGGAATCGTGATGATGGAGACGTTCACAAGAAGGAGACCAAGTGATGAAATATTTACCGGAGAAATGAATATACGATATTGAATTAATGATTCTTTTCCGAGTGGCATTCATAAGGTGGTGGATTCTAATTTGGTTCAGCCAGGGGATGAACAAATCGATGCAAAGATGCAGTGTTTGTCATCTATCATGAAATAATCTTTGAGTTGCACTATAGTGACACCTGATGCAATAATTAGTATAGAAGATGCTCTTTCAACACTCAAAAAGATTAGACTCCAGTTTGTCTGTAGTCTCCGCTAGGTAGAATCTGACTGTTATGTTATCCTTTCATTTCTGCAAAGTACTTAAGTTCGTGTTGTAGCATGGATTATCGAAAGCAAGTCATCATTTCTTGATGTGTGTAGTATTTATGAAATTAATATGAAGTTACAGATGTAGAAATAATTTAAAAGGATCATCTCTAAAATATATGATTGTTGTATTTCCAGTGACTACAAATAATTGAACAAAATTATTTCAGATTGAAATTAAGCCAATAGCCAAGTTGAAAGTGACTTACAATAATACATAACTCTTCACAAGTTTGACTTGCTAAATTGAGAAATAGCCTACTTACATGATAGAGCCAGTTAATTAAGAGAGTTTTAATTAAAGGTGTATTTTACTAAACGGTGTATTTTACTAAACTACACTTATTAATAATATTTTGAAACTTTAAATTTGACTACTACTACTTTATTTAGCTATTTAATACCAAAGGTAGAATGAGAAAAAAACTCTCTTGATTTGGTAAATATACAAGTAAAATGAAATATATTTTTTTGGTATAGGGACAAGTAAAATGAAAAGGAGTTTGTCCGCTTACAATCACATTATTTTATTCTTTTTTAACTCTCTTTGTACTTTCTTCAAATCATTGATAAGTTAGAAGAATACTCTATCAAAAATAAGAGTTAATAGTTGAAAAATGTTGAACAAAGTGAACTGTAAATTCTTTTTTTTATTTTCTTCTTAGGTCAAGCATTACAACCAACATATTAAAGTGGGGTATACCAAATTATCAACTTCTAGAACTAGACTTTATAGTTATAACTCTATTATTTTTATCTAAAATTTGTCACCTTATTACTTACAAAATTATGTTAACCGTTCTTCTAATGATTGCCTCGATGAAAGGATGTTTTTTAACAAATTGATAAAGTCTTACCTAAAACTAACAATTGAAAAAAAATATTCGAAGACATTGATTATAAAAAATTAGTAAGTAATAATTTTGCAAAAGTTACAAATTAGATTGCCAGTAAAATGTATATTAAGTTTGTTAAATTTTAGGCCTCTAACTAAAATTGCGCTTTAGGCCTCTAATTATGTTAACCCGCACTTGCCTTAATTCCTTTCTATTTTTAGAGAAATAATACTATCTTGGTTTTTTTATTATTATTAAAATTAGGGGTAAGGAAAGGAAAAATGAGGAAGGTGATTTATAAATTGGGGAATCGAAACCTCACCAACAAAGTGAAAGTTTAGGTAGTCAACCAACTAATCTATTAAGATTCTTAAATAGTAATATGTTTTATTGAGTGCGAAAAATTAAAACAGTTCTTTCTTAGTGACATCCATTTATTACAGAATTGAGTTAAATATGTCATTCTTATTAAATCAATTTGGCAATATACATGACATAAAAAATCACATTTGCGCCGCAAATTTTTTCTCTAACACATAATTTTTCTTTGATAGATCAATATTTTTATCATAATCTATATAAAATTTAAAATAATAAATTTAATATAATATTCAGCTTTTTCCCAAATCTGTATAAATTTCAAATAATATTTTAATAGAATAATCAGATTTTTGTATCGTCATCAGTTATTCGAGAAAGGAGTTAGTCGACATAATTTTGAAATACAGAGAGGTGTCTGTTGGAGTTTTTTCATATCCAATCAAATCCTACTAAGTGATTAATAGTTATTTTTCCTATTTCAGTGGATAATATCTACAGAAAATTCATTTAGAAATCATCACTTATTTGAGAAAAGAAGTAATTACTCGACATAATTTTGAAATACAGAGTATCAATTGGAGTTTTTTCATATCCAGTCAAGTCCTACTAAGTAATTATTAGTTATTTTTCCTATTTTAGTTTTAATATCTAAAAAAAATGCAGTCATCGATCCCATCTAGATACGTTGATTTTAAAATTTCATCCAAATATGGCATCTACAGAAATTAAAATGAAAAGTGTCTCACTATATAAGTAAGACCACAATGGAAAATTCTATATGTATCTTTACGTAGAAAATTAAGAACTATGATCTTCTTTTTCTCCCTCAGAATTAAAAGTGTGAGTTATTTCTCTTTTATATGTTGTTCCTCTTCTGTTCATAAATAGTTTACTAATTCTATATATTTATATTTATAGATCAATTAAAATCTAGTAATTAATGAACTTGTTCACACAGGATTATTTGTGTTTTATATACATTAGTAAACATGGATGAAGCTCCAAACAGTTATATGGATAGTGACAATCAGGATATCTTTATTCCTCTACTATACCATGGGCCAATGAATTTGATTTTGCTGAAGAAGTAGAGTTGTCAAAAATATTTGATATGCCTCAAGAGCAGCATGTGAAAACCAATATTATTCCTAGCACCTAAAAATTACCTAATGTTGTTCCAAAGGAGCAGCAGCCTACGAACACCACCAACATCTCTAGTTATTCATCAACGGATAAGAATTCTTTGAGAACAACTTATCCTATTACCCTTGATGACGATGACGACTATTCATTATCTTACATATATTCCATGTTGCAAGAGGACGGAGGAACAAGCAAAAATAGTACTAATGAGATAAATCAAGAAAATCCTAAAACCTTTATACCTATGCCTATTGTTATGGAGAAAGAAGGTGAAACTACAAATGACATGATCCTCCAACAACCTCTGTCAAAAATCCCAATTTTTGAGAAATTCGAAAGAGAGGCGTCCTTGAAATCAAAGTTCACCACTAACTTTGCACTCATGTTATCAGATTCTGTAAATATTAATCCTTTTATGTTTGATCAATTTTCATATAATATTAATTCCTTTGTCTTCATTTCTTCATCATTAAATGCAATGTCACCACAACTGACCAGAAAAATAAAAGAGGACATTAAGGTTAACATTCTTGGCACACATCTCATAAAGGAAAAAGAGACTCTATGAATATTATGAGGCCATAAGAAACCCTAAACCCTAAAAATACCCTAAAGAAAACCTTAAAAACCCCTAAACCTAAAGAACCCAAAGCCCTAAACCCTAAATCCTAAAAAAAATCCCTAAACCTAAAACACCTCCTTTGGCGAAGATTTAGATCCTTTTGCTTGAACACATATTGCAAACTTTTGTGGTTAGTAAAGACGTCAATATGAACACCATATAGGTAATGCCTCCAAATCTTTAAAGTAAATACAACCGCCGCTAGTTCCAAATCATGCGTAGGATAGTTCTTTTAATAGATTTTAAGTTGCCGTGAAGCATAAGCTATAACTTTCCCATTTTGCATAAGAACACATCCTAGTCCAACCCTTGAAGCATCACAATAAACTACAAACCCATCGGAGCCTTCTGGAAAAGTCAATATCAGAGCGGAGGTAAGTCTATCTTTCAATTCTTGGAAACTCTTCTCACACGCTTCAGACCATACAAACTTAGCTTTCTTTTGGGTCAATGCTGTTAATGGAGAGGCAATCGAAGAAAACCCTTCCACAAATCTTCTATAATAACCAGCCAAATCCAAGAAACTTTGAATAGCTTAAGGAGATAGAGGTTTAGGCCAACTCTTAACCACATCCGTCTTCCTAGGATCTACCTCAATACCTTTATCGAAAACAATGTGACCAAGAAAAGCCACGGATCTCAACCAAAACTCACATTTACTAAACTTTGCAAAGAGTTGTTGGTCCTTGAGGACTTGCAACACAATCCTCAAAGGATTGGTGTGCTCACCCTCACTCCTTGAATAAATCAAGATATCATCGATGAACACAATCACAAACATATCAAGGTATTGTCTAAACACCCTATTCATCAAATCCATAAATGTGGTCGGAGCATTAATCAAACCAAACGACATTACCAAGAACTCATAGTGGCCATAACGGAAATACGTCTTTGGAATGTCATCTTCCTTCACCCTCAATTGGTGATAACCCGACCGAAAGTCAATCTTAGAGAAGTAACTCGCTCCTTGGAGTTCATCAATCAAATCATCTATCCTTGGAAGAGGATACTTATTCTCAATGGTAACCTTGTTCAATTGACGGTAGTCAATACACTTACAAAGTGAACCATCTTTCTTTCGAACAAAAAAAACTGGAGCACCACATGGAGAGATACTCGGTCGGATGAAGCCCTTATCCAATAAATCTTTCAATTGCTCCTTTAATTCCTTAAGTTCGGCCGGAGCCATTAGGTAAGGAGGAATAGAAATAGGTTGCGTATCTGGGAGAAGATCAATGCCGAAGTATATTTCCCTTTCTGGAGGAACACCGGGTAAATCATCGAGAAACACTTTTGGAAACTCATTAACAATGGGGAGCGACTCAAAGATAGGGGTTTCGGAATCCATATCCCTAACCTGAACAAGATGGTATATGCAACCCTTAGAAATCATCTTTCTAGCTTTAAGACAAGAAACAAATTGACCCTTAGGCTTAAAATTTCCCCCTTTCCACTCTAGGACGGGCTCATTTGGAAATTGAAACTTTACCAATCGAGTTCTACAATCAATAGAAGCATAACAAGAATGGATCCAATCCATACCAAGAATAACATCAAAGTCTACCATATCAAGCTCTACAAGATCAGCATGAGTGACTCTATGGGATAAGGAGACGGGATAACTTCTATAAACTCTCTTAACCACAATAGATTTGCCAATAGGTGTAGAGACAGAAAAAGGGTCTATCAACACATCCAGAAGAATATTAAACCTCATAGCCACATATGGCATCACAAAAGACAAGGTAGAACCGGGATAGAGCAAAGCAGAAACATCAAGATGAAAAACTTCCAACATACCGATAACAACATTGGGAGAACCCTCTTGATCAAGTCGAGTTTGATGTGCATAGAACCGGTTTTGCTTAGGAGCACTTGAACCCAAACCACTAAGCGAAGCTTGCGTACCATCGTTTCCTTTGAAAAGTCTAAGTGGACAATCCCTCAAGCGGTGACCACTCTTGGCACAACCAAAGTAATTATCCGTACCCATCAAGCATTTTTTCGGATGACTCTTGCTACACTTTTAGCATGTTAGAATTGAAGATCCATTTCCACCACCATTTCCTCCTTGAGGCTTAGGGTTAGACACCTTTTCCTTGTTGAACCTATGAGCCGAAGCATTGGAGGAACCTTGACCAGAAAACCTTTGTCGGAACTTAGAACGACCATGTCCATCGAACCTTGAGTGTGAAAAGTCACCATCACCGGTCTTATCCCTCTTTGCCTCCCTAGACTTCTCCTTAAGTTTCTCCTCTTCGATTTGTTGAGAATGTATCATTAGGCGAGAAATATCCATTTCATTGATGAGCATGGTGATACGACATTCCTTAACCATAATTTCGGACACACCCAAAAGAAACTTGCTCATCTTTGCCCTAGGATCACCAACCATAGTAGGAGAATATCTAGACAATTGTGTGAATTTTAAAGCATACTCCTTCACACTCATGTTTCCTTGACGAAGTTAATGAATTCAAGCACCTTTGCCTCCCTCATCTCAAGGGGAAAGCAACCTTAAACGTTTTCCAATCAAGAGGACCCGTATCAACCGCCCTCTCTTCCTTCCATTGGTTGAACCAAACTTGAGCAACACCCTTAAGTTGATAAGTGGACAATTCCGCCTTTTCCACCGGCATCACACCCATGATCATCAAAACCTTGTATACCTCATCGATGAACTCTTGAGGATCTTCCTCAACCTTGGAACCATGAAATTCCGGAGGATTTATCCTAGTGAAGTCCCTCACTCTAGTTGCCGCCGTACCCACATTTGGGTTCACGGGGACCATATCCTCCCTATTGGCTTGAGCTTTCATGGCTCGGGCCAACACTTGAAAAGCAGCTCTAAACTCTACATTAGTCACTTGCTCGGCCAAAGGGTCGACCGAAACTTAGGGAGCTTTTTGAGGAGCTTCTCGTTCCACATTCTCACCCGCATTCCTTCTAACGTATGCTCTTTGAGGGGCCATATTTTGAAAAGCATCGGATAAGGATTAGAAGAGACACATATAGTGTTACACTCTATCGCACAACTTTAGAATGATGAAAGAAGTGGAATTTCCTAAACATCTTATAGCCTCTCATCTATAAGTGTGGCGCGCTTCAAACTCATGAACAAGACTCTACTCGACGTGGCTTATGAGACATCCTAGGACCTTTCTAAACCTTGTGCTCTAAATACCAAGTTTTTCACGACCCAAAGTATACCCTAGGAATGACATGGGGTATAGGACCCTGAGAGGCCCCACACAACCCACTTAGCACACATCAAACAAGATACTAGAATTTAAAGAGTTCAAAAGGAAGCATTTCATACAAACCAGTTTGACAAAAGCAGAAGTCTAACATAAGTCTCAAAGTCATCTAATACATCATAAAGAAAGTCATTGGGACATAATCCATACATGACATACAAAGTTCGAAACGATAAGACATAAAACTATAAAAGGTATCGGTCCTCGGAACACGAGGACTCACCAATAGCTTGAAGAACCCAATATATGTCTAGCCACGAGTATGAGAGGTAGTAACATTGGACCCTACATTAATGAGATAATGTAGGCACATGCAACACCTCGGATTTTGAAAAGATTGCAGGTTTCTGGAACTATGGTGCCAGTACCAACGGAGCCACCTATGTCCCGTGGACTGAGCTACGGTCCGTAGGTAAGGCTCGTCGTTGGCTAGCCCAGGTTCCCTTATTCTAGTCAAGCACCAGTATCTCTTTACGGCTCTCCAGGATGGTCCGTCATTGAACGTACAGACCGTAAGTAGGCCTCGTAGGTGACACCCACGCTAAGTGAAATCTTCACGGGCTAAAGTCAGACCGACGGTGGCCATGTACGGACCGTAGGTTGAACCACGGACCGTACATGCTGACCCGTCGTTGGGGGTCCAAAGTGGAAAAACTCTCTGAATCTATCTATGGTGGAACAGGACGGTCCCTAGTTGACTTACAGAGTGTAGGTCCAACCGTAGATGGGGTCCGACAATTATTTTTAAAGGGCTTCTTGGTCTTTTCCCTAAATGTTTAGGGCATAATCTAAGTTGGTTTGACCCTTAAGCTAGACCTTATATAAACCTTTTAAGCCTAATTTTACCCATTCCTAATCATTCCCCCAAAGCTGTCCTCTCCCAAATAATTCTCTCTCTAGAAAAGCTTGAAGAAAAAGAAGGAAAAGCTAAAGTTTTCAAGTCAAGTTCCTCAATTCTCCATTGATTTCAAACTTGTGACATTGAGGTATGATATATTTCACCTATGGAGTCCTTTCCTCCATAGGGCTCCAAAATTTCCCAATTTTCAAAGTAAGAATTCTCAATTCAAGTTAGGGTTTTCTTCTATCATGTGGGTTCTTTCGATCAAATTGCTTTTAATTATGATATCCTAAGCATGAATTGAGTTGAATTGCATGATTTAAATTGAATCCATGTGAATTGCATGATTTCTAGACTATGATCAAAATATGAGGTTTTGAATTATGAAAGATGAATTGGGGAAATTGAATGATTTCGAGATGAGGATACATGAGTCCATGCATGATTGATGTTTTCTATGTTATAAATTTTATGATGAAGTTGTGAGTGATCAAAAGATGATTTTATGAATATATGCATGTTCAATGATGAAATTCATGATGATTTAAAACTTGCTTTGAGATTGAAGCATAATTGATGTTGTTGTTGAGTTGTGAAAGGGTTTCTCACATATTACTCAAACTATGAATGTGAAAGGATTTTCTCACATAAAGGATTCATAACATGTTGAAAGGTTTTCTCAACTAAAGTTGAATCAAAGATTAAGGAGCTATTCTAATGATAGACAAGAGGCGATTACCCATGTCTACTAATGATGATGATAAAGTATGAAATGTGATTAAATGACTAATTCTGTGAAATTTATACCTAGCACCGAGAGGATATTGAGATGGAAGCTCTCCCGTTAGTAGAGGCCGGGTTTCTAGTAGCAATCTCTTACCCCATAACTATGTGCCACCATAGGATGATTGTGTAGGTAGACATTAGCTAGTGGATCCACGTAAGCTAGAAGTTAAGGGTCCTACCTTGGCAAGTAGGATGGCCCTATCGGTGTTGGGAGGACACAAGATTCCATGTTGATTACTCACATGGTCTTACATATCGATTGGAGGTAATTTCCCGTAATAATGAACTAAACTGACTTTCAAAGTATTTCTAACCTCTTTTATCTCATGTTTTAGCCTGGTCTTTGCATTGTTATGTAAATGTCTCCTTTTATCATGATCTTATGGTTTTGTGCATAGTTATCATACTTGGTACATGTTTGTACTAACGCATACTCTTGCCTACATTGATTTATTAATGTAAGGCTTGGCGATTCTTCTCATCCCGCTCGTGGCTAGTGAGCACATAGAGACTTGAAGACTTGGTGAGTCCTCATATGTTCGAGGACGTTGCCTTGTTATTCTTTTATGATTCTTTACTTTTTGAACTTGTATTGGGTTACGTCCCAACGTTCTTACTATTCTTTTGATAGATGGCTTGAGACTTTATGTAGACTTCCGCTATGCTTTGTAAACTCTTTTGAAAATGAATTGTCTTTTGAACTCTTAAATTGATATTATCTTGTATGATGCATGCTAAGTGGCTTGTATGAGGCCTTTCGGGGTCTTTTACGCCATGTCACGTCTATGGGGTACTTTAGGTCGTGACAAACTTGCTATTCAGAGTACAAGGTTTTAGAAAGGTCCTAGGAAGTCTCATAAGCCACGTCGAGTAGAGTCTTATTCTAGGTATGAAGCGCACCACACTTATGAATGAGAGGCTACAAGATGATTAGGAAATTCCACTTCTTTCACCATTCTAAAGTCGTGCGATAGAGTTTAACTCTATAGGTCTCTCTCCAAATCCCTATCCTATGCGTTTCAGGATATGGCCACTCAAAGAGCTTATGCTAGGAGAAATGTGAGAGAGAATATGGAACAAGAAGCTCCTCCTTAAGCTCCTCAAGTTGCAGTAGACCCTTTGGCCGAACAAGTGACTAATGCAGAGTTTAGGGATGCTTTTCAAGTGTTGGCTCAAGCCATGACAGCTAAAGCCAATAGGGAGGTTGTGGCTCTCGTGAACCCAAATGTGGGTACTGCGGCATCTAGAGTGAGGGACTTCACATAGAGATGAATCCTCCGGAGTTTCATGTCTCTAAAGTTGAGGAAGATCCTGAAGAGTTCATTGATGATGTGTACAAGGTGATAATGATCATGGGCGTGATTTCGAAAGAAAAGACGGAGTTGGCCACTTATCAACTTAATGGTGTGGCTCAAGTGTGGTATGAGCAATGGACGAGTGAGAGGGCGATTGATGCGGGTACTCTTGATTGGGAGAAGTTTAAAGTTGCTTTCCTTGATAAGTTCTTTCCCCTTGAGATGAGGGAGGCAAAAGTGTTTGAATTCATTAATCTTCGTCAAGGAAGCATGAGTGTGAAAGAGTATGCTTTGAAGTTCACACAATTGTCTCGATATGCTCCTACTATGGTTGCCGATCCTAGGGCAATGATGAGCAAGTTCGTGTCGGTAGTGTCCAAATTGGAAGTCAACAAATGTCGTACCGCTATGCTTATCCATGATATGGACATTTCTCGCCTAATGGTTCATGCTCAACAAATTAAAGAGGAGAAACTTAAGGAAAGGTCTAAGGAGGCAAAGAGGGCCAAGACCGACGATGGTAATTTCTCACACTCAAGGTTCGACTGACATGGTCGTTCTAGATTCTGACAAACGTTCTCCGGTCAAAGTTCCTCCAATGCTCCTCCTAAGTTCAATAAAGATAGGGTGCCTAAACCTAAGCCCCAAGGAGGAAATAGTGGTGGTTTTTCATCAACTAATTGTGCTAAGTGTGGGAAGAAGCATGAGGGTAACTGCTTAATCGGTACGGATGGTTGCTTCAGTTGTGGTAAGAGCGGCCATAAAATAAGGGATTTTCCATCTCTCACGGCTAAGGGAAGAGAAGGTAAGCAAGTTCCGCCTAGTGGCGCGGGTTCAAATGCTCCAAAGCAAAACCGATTCTATGCATTTTAGACTCGCCAGGAGCAAGAGGGTTCTCTCGATGTGGTGGCCGGTATGTTAAAAGTTTTTCATCTTGATGTTTATGCTTTGCTTGACCCCGGTGCTACGTTGTATTTTGTGACGCCATATGTGGCTATAAGGTTTGATGTTTTTCCAGATGTGTTGTTAGATCCCTTTTGTGTCTCCACTCCTATTGGTGAATCTATTGTGGCTAAGAGAGTCTATAAAAATTGCCCCATCTCTTTATCCCATAGAGACACTCATGTTGATCTTGTAGAGCTTGATATGTTAGATTTTGATTTTATCCTCGGGATGGATTGGTTGCATTCTTGTTATGCTTCTATTGATTGTAGGACCCGAGTGGTTAAGTTTCAATTTCCAAATGAGCCTATTCTAGAGTGCAAAGGGGGAAATTCTATGCCTAAGGGTCAGTTTGTTTCTTGTCTTAAAGCTAGAAAGATGATTTCTAAGGGTTGCATATACCATCTTGTTAGGGTGAGGGATGTGGGTTCCGAAACCCCTACTTTTGAGTCAGTCCCCGTTGTTAATGAGTTTCCAGAAGTGTTTCCCGATGATCTACCTGGTGTTCGTCCCGAAAGGGAAATAGACTTCGGTATTGACCTTCTCCCCGATACGCAACCTATCTCTATTCCTCCTTATCGAATGTCTCTAGCAGAACTTAAGGAATTAAAGGAACAATTGAAAGATTTGTTGGATAAGGGTTTCATCCGACCGAGTATCTCTCCATGGGGTGCTCCCATTTTGTTTGTTCGAAAGAAGGATGGTCCACTACGAATATGCATTGATTATCGGCAATTGAATAAGGTTACTATTAAGAATAAGTATCCTCTTCCAAGAATAGATGACTTGTTTGATCAACTCCAAGGGGCAAGTTACTTTTCTAAGATCGACCTTCGTTCGGGCTATCACCAATTGAGTGTAAAGGAGGATGACATTCCAAAAATGGCTTTTCGGACTAGATATGGACACTATGAGTTCTTAGTGATGTTGTTTGGGTTGACAAATGCTCTGGCCGCGTTTATGGACTTGATGAATAGGTGTTTAGACAATACCTTGATATGTTCGTGATTGTGTTCATTGATGATATTTTGATTTACTCAAGGAGTGAGGATGAGCATGCCAATCATTTGAGGATTGTGTTGCAAGTCCTCAAGGATCAACGACTCTTTACAAAGTTTAGTAAATGTGAGTTTTGGTTGAGATCTGTAGCTTTTCTTGGTCACATTGTTTTCGGCAAAGGTATTGAGGTAGATCCTAAGAAGACGGATGTGGTTAAGAGTTGACCTATGCCTCTGTCACCTTCAGAGATTCGATGCTTTTTGAGCTCGGCTGGTTATTATGGGAGGTTTGTTGAAGAGTTTTCTTCGATTGCTTCGTCATTGACAGCTCTGACTCTAAAGAAGGTTAAGTTCATATGGTCCGAAGCATGTGAGAAGAGTTTCCAAAAGTTGAAAGATAGACTTACTCCGGCTCCGGTGTTGACATTATCGGAAGGGTCCGATGGGTTTGTGGTTTATTGAGACGCTTCAAGGATTAGACTAGGGAGTGTCCTTATGCAAAATAGGAAAGTCATTGCCTATGCTTCAAGGCAACTTAAGGTTCATGAAAAGAACTATCCCACTCATGACTTAGAGCTAGCGGCGGTTGTATTTGCCTTAAAGATCTGGAGGCATTAGTTGTATAGAGTACATGTTGATGTCTTCACCAACCACAAGAGTTTGCAATATGTGTTTAAGCAAAAGGATCTAAATCTTCGCCAAAGGAGGTGGCTTGAATTGTTAAAGGACTATGACATGAGTGTCCTCTATCACCCCGGTAAGGCAAATGTGGTGGCCGATGCACTTAGTCAGTTATCAATGGGTAGTGTTACTCATATAGAAGATGGTAAAAAGAAGTTGGTTCGAGATGTTTATAGACTGGCCCGATTGGGTGTTTGGTTGGTGGATTCCATCGAAGGCGGTGTTTTGGTTCATAATGGTTCAGAATCGTCTCTTGTGTCAAATGTGAAAGCCAAGCAAGGACTTGATCCAAATTTGATGGAATTGAAGGAAGCGGTGCTTAAAAATTCCGTTGAGGCTTTCTCCCAAGGGGGAGATGGTGTGCTTCGATATCAAGGTCGTTTGTGTGTTCCCAATGTAGAAGACTTGAGGGAACAAATCTTATCAGAAGCCCATAGTTTATGATATTCCATTCACCCAGGAGCCACCAAGATGTACCGTGACTTGCGGGAGGTCTATTGGTGGAATGGGATGAAGAAAGATATTGCGGAATTTGTGGCTAAGTGTCCAAATTGTCAACAAGTGAAAGTTGAGCATCAAAAGCCGGGAGATTTGTCCCAAGATATTAGTATTCCTACTTGGACGTGGGAAGATTTAAATATGGACTTCATTGTTGGTTTGCCACGCACCCGGTGAAAACATGACTCAATTTGGGTTATTGTGGATCATTTGACGAAATCGGCTCATTTCATTCCCATCAAGGTTTCTTACTCGGCGGACTATGCTAAGTTGTACTTGAGAGAAATGGTTAGGTTGCATGGAGTGCCTTTATCCATTATCTCCGATCGAGGTACCCAATTCACCTCTCAATTTTGGAAATCTTTCCAAAAGGGTCTTGGTACTCGTGTTAAGCGTAGTGCAGCCTTTCATCCTCAAATTGATGGGCAAGCAGAGCATACTATCCAAACCCTGGAAGACATATTGATGGCTTGTGTGATTGATTTCAAGTGTAATTGGGATGATCACTTGCCTTTGATTGAGTTTGCTTACAATAATAGCTACCATTCTAGTATTGGTATGGCTCCGTTTGAAGCTCTCTATGGCAGGAGGTGTAGATCTCTTATAGGTTGGTTTGAAGTTGGTGAAGTTGCTTTGATAGGTCCCGAGTTGGTACATGAGGCTATGGAGAAAATTTGGCTTATTAGAGAGAGGTTGAAAATGGCTCAAAGTCGACAAAAGTCCTATGCTTATGTTAGAAGGAGAGATTTAGAATTCGATGTTGATGATTGGGTCTACTTGAAAATTTCACCCATGAAGGGTATAATGAGATTGGGAAAGAAAGGGAAGCTTAGTCCCCATTATGTGGGCCCACATCAAATTTTGAGGCATGTTGGTAAGGTTGCTTATGAACTTGATTTACCAAATGACTTGGCATCGGTGCATCCGGGTTTTCATGTCTCATTATTGAAGAAATGTGTGGGTGATCCGGAATCTATAGTGCCGTTAGAGAGTCTTGGTATAAAGGATAGCCTCTCTTATGAAGAAGTCCCGGTTGAGATTCTAGACCGGCAAGTCCGGAAGTTAAGGAATAAAGAAATTTCTTCCGTAAAGGTTCTTTGGAGGAATCAATTGGTTGAGGGTGCTACTTGGGAGGCCGAGGCCGACATGATGTCCCGTTATCCTCATCTCTTTTCCTCCGACCCTACTCTACCTTGAGGTATTTAGTTCCTCATGGTTCATTCCTTGGGTCACATGTGTGTCTTAGTCATTCCATGATTCATCATTTATGCATGTTCATGAAAAGTTCAAATTTTGAGAAAAATGAGCTAGCTTGACTAATTTCTTCATGATTATGTGCATTTGAGAACATTTTACATATAGAACTTATGAAGTGATGTTTTGAACATGCTTTAGCTTGGAGTTGATGATACCTCCTCGGATATGTGCATTTAAGCGATTGCATTCATGTTGGGCTGTTAGATTAAGTTCCTATCCTTCCTATGATGTCTTGATTCCCATTCGAGGACGAATGTTCCCAAGGGGGAGATATTGTAACACCTCGGATTTTGAAAAGATTGCAGGTTTCTGGAACTCTGGTGTCAGTACCAACGGAGCCACCTACGGCCCGTGGACTAACCTATGGTCCGTAGGTAAGGCCCGTGGTTGGCTAGCCCAGGTTCCCTTATTTTAGTCAAGCATTAGTATCTCTTTAAGGCTCGCCAGGACGGTCCGTCATTTAATGTACGGACCGTAGGTAGGCCTCATAGGTGAGACCCAAGCTTAGTGAAATCTTCAGGGGCTAAAGTCAGACCGACGGTTGTCATGTACGGACCGTAGGTTGAACCACGGACCGTACATGCTGACCCGTCGTTGGGGGTCCAAAGTGGAAAAACTCTCTGAATCTATCTATGGTGGAACAGGACGGTCCGTAGTTGACTTACAGACCATAGGTCCAACCGTAGATGGGGTCTAACAGTTATTTTTAAAGGGCTTCTTGGTCTTTTCCCTAAATGTTTAGTGCCTAGTCTAAATCGGTTTGGCCCTTAACCTAGACCCTATATAAACCTTTTAAGCCTAATTTTACCCATTCCTAATCATTCCCCCAAAGCTCTCCTCTCCCAAATAATTCTCTCTCTAGAAAAGCTTGAAGAAGAAGAAGGAAAAGCTAGGGTTTTCAAGTCAAGTTCCTCAATTCTCCATTGATTTCAAACTTGTGACATTGAGGTATGATAGTTTTCACCTATGGAGTCCTTTCCTCCATAGGGTTCCCAAACTTCCCAATTTTTAAATTCTCAATTCAAGTTAGGGTTTTCTTCTATCATGTGGGTTCTTTCAATTATGATCAAATTGCTTTTAATTATGATATCCTAAGCATGAATTGAGTTGAATTGCATGATTTAAATTGAATCCCCATGAACCCATGTGAATTGCATGATTTCTAGACTATGATCAAAATATGAGGTTTTGAATTATGAAAGATGAATTGGGGAAATTGAATGATTTCGAGATGAGGATACATGAGTCCATGCATGATTGATGCTTTCTAAGTTATGAATTTTATGATGAAGTTGTGAATGATCAAAAGATGGTTTTATGAATATATGCATGTTCAATAAAGAAATTCATGATGATTTAAGACTTGCTTTGAGATTGAAGCATAATTGCTGTTGTTGTTGAGTTGTGAAAGGGTTTCTCACATAATACTCAAACTATGAATGTGAAAGGATTTTCTCACATAAAGGATTCATAACATGTTGAAAGGTTTTCTCAACTAAAGTTGAATCAAAGATTAAGGAGCTATTCTAATGATAGACAGGAGGCGATTACCCATGTCTACTAATGATGATAAAGTATGAAATATGATTAAATGAATAATTCTATGGGATTTATGCTTAGCACCGAAAGGATATTGAGATGGAAGTTCTCCCGTTAGTAGAGGCCGGGTTTCTAGTAGCAATCTCTTATCCCATAACTATGTGCCACCATAGGATGATTGTCTAGATAGACATTATCTAGTGGATCCACGTAAGCTAGAAGTTAAGGGTCCTACCTTGGCAAGTAGGATGGCCCTATCGGTGTCACTACACCAAAAAAGACCTTAGCGGCAATTGAGTTTCCTTTTAGCGGCAATATTTATTACCGCAAATACATTTACCGGCATTTGATTAAATGTCATTGGATCCAATGTCGCTCTAGCCTTTAGTGGCATTTATGTCGAGTGCCGGTAAAGACCCTTATTATTGCCGCTAAAAGTAATTACTTATAGCGGCCTTTACTATTGCCATTAAAGCCACCTTAGAAACAAGCATATTTGTTGCTTCTGCTATTGCCGGCAAAGATAATAATTTTCACTCAATTATTGTAACCACTTAAACCTGATCAGAAATTCACCTTAATTCACATATTTAACCCTCTTTTATAACATCAAAAATAAAATTCACAAGAGAAATAAGTTCGAAGGTAGTAAAGAAGAATTACCAAACTCAAAACAATGTCATTCACTTAAAATAAGAACAAACAATCTTAATACATTCACTTTTTTATCTTGTAGCGGTAAAAGAAACTATGAATTATCAAAATAGAAAAAATGTGTTCAACAATGAAAAAAATAAGACAATTAAGCCACTGTTTTTTTCCCTAATGCAAAATGTTACAGCTTTCTGGATCAGTGTGTTATTCCTTGAACAAGCTCACGATTTGAATGAGTATGTCACTGCACACATAAGCAACAGCCTCGTTAGCAAAAGGAATAAACTAAAGTAATGCCTTTTCAAACCCACCAAGCACTTCATATATACGATGTCCTGGCCAGTCTAAAGTAGTGTGTTACTACACACCAACTACATAAGCCTTAACAACACATCATTTGACATGTTACAGTTTTGTTCTTTTGTTCTCATGAATCATCAGTGTCTATCTCTACTTGTGGAGTTGATTGGCCATAATTACAAAGAAATAGAGAACAAAATGGCAATCCACCACTGGATTCTGAAGCAGATCCAAGGAGAAAAAAAGATCAATAGTGGAAATCAATTCTGCAAGATAATGATGAGCTTGCTAATAACATCACAGACTTAGAAGTAAAATGCTTGAATGAGGATCCAAATGAACACCCAGATATGAAAGAAGTATATGCCAACTTGTCCAATTTGGTTGGAACAACAACGTCAAATAAATCAATTAAGCAAGAAAATAAGGAAGGATTTACCATCTTGTCCAAATATAGTAACTCAAACATGTAAAGCTCGATGTATAAGCAGAATATCAACATTATGTATTTTGTACAAGCAGAATATCAGCATGAGTAGGGCTATAAATGTCTGCAATTTCATCTTCCAAATAATTCTACTACTATTGGCACTAGTCACCTAGTGTTACCTAGAAGGACTACGATGTAACATACCAAAGGCAATATCTTCAAAATTCAGTATAACGAGGAAATAGATTTGGAGAAAGACATACCTCACATAATCCCAATGTTCTTCCTCCCTGAAACATGGCCTATAACAGATGCAAAAAAGAGGGAGATTTTCAGTATATTCGTGATAGTGGAAAGAAGGGAGGTTTCCATGGCTCACTACAATATTATCAAAAGCAACTTTAAGATAACACATTAAAACATTCACAAAAATAAATAGTGTAAGCTTGAGACAAGTAACAGAAACTTGGCTGGAAAAATAAATAAATTGCAGCAGCTTCAAAATAGTTGATATGCACTCACCTTCTATCAGAAGAATTTGAAATTTCAGTCCATAACAATTTCTATACCATCAACTCCACCTCTTACCTCATTGTTGTCATCCTCTACATCACAAATATTTTCTAAGATAGTTAAGTCAGTTGTATCACACTGCGTTGATGAGTCAAATCGTATACTATATTCTTCTCCCATATCAAAAATGTCTCGCAGTTTAATTGACCTAGGGACAAACCATTCATGATCTTCAGGATCTTGAACAAATATCACTTGTTGAGCCTGTCCAGCAAAAACAAATGGCTCATTACATACCCGGTCACCTGAATGTATTAGATGTGAGAAGTTCATAAGCGTGGAACCTAAGTCGTCTTTCATAACTCCTCGACCTTGAGTTACATCAACCCAATCACATTTAAATAAGATGACTTTAAATTTTTCATAGTTCAACTCAACAATATCATTCAATCTGCCATAATATGTAATATTTGCTGATTTCAGAGCACTGTCACTAGTACTTGCATAGCTCTCTGTCATCGAGACAACCAGAACCGCACTATTTTGTGTCTGCATGAACTCTTCATACTATTTTGTACGAAATCGATACCAATTATTCATATGGAATGCCTTGAATCTTCTTGCGAAGTAACATGGACCTTGTGCAAGGGCTGTAATATCATTTGAGCTATTAGATGTGAGATCCAACTCGTTGACATGCCCAGAGAGCAATAGACAACTGTAGTTACAAATAATAGTACAAGAGACGATATTTTAAAGTAGATGACAATTAAATCTTACTACTTAATTGCTCCTTGAACCATTCATGAAAATTTTCAAAATGCAAGCGATTAAGCTGATGTTGGGTAAGGCGGCGTTTGCGATGCAATCGTTTCATTTCACTAATATGCTCACTGTACAAGAAAACTAGAGTTAACTGAACAAGTTAAGAAATATATCCACAAGAAAAGGCAGTTTGCTTTCCATCTTCTTTTAACTCAATGGCCCATGTTTGATTATTGTTCATTAATCTATTTTCTTACAGTAACATGAAGCTTTCCATCTTCTTTTAACTCTACTTCAGTCTCTAAAACTTGTCTACCATCTAATGACATGACATCAGAATCAACATGTATACAGACAATTGAGCCAGCAGTATCAGGAAATTGCTCAGAAAGTAGCAATCTTGCACCTCTAAACTCAAACATAAAAAGCATCGAAGTGTACCAAACAATACACTGTAATACAACAATTTTCACCATTAAACTCCCAGAGAAATCACCAAGTATATGCTTAACTCTATAACATAACACATACATTTTCGAAAGCAATCTTACTAGGACACAAATTGACAAAGGAATCCACAAAATGGTGTTTCATCATCCCAAGTAAACATCAATAGACACCACAAAATAATGAGTTCATCTTCATATTGCCTCTTCCTTTTTTATAAGTGGGGTTCATCCAAAATGTGGTAACACCAAGAAAAAAGTAAACGAGCAGCTACGGCATTAGAACAAGACAATCTTCAGAACAAGAAAACAATCAGCAGGAAACGAAAATCAAAATCTACCTCACCAAACTAAGTACTCACGAAGAAGCCTAACATTTCTTTTTCAAGTTCAAGAGCACATACATGCCAAAATACTAATAAGATCATCTTCATATTTGATTTTGACTTGTGTAGAGAAAAAACATTTTGGTGACCTGATGATAAGAGTACTTAGTAACAACACATCCAAGGACTTAAAGTCAATTAACAGAGATATAATACTCACTTTTTGTAATAGTTGACCACATCTGATTCGCAATTGAAAAGCACATATCGATGTGCTTGCACCCATGTTTTTTTATCCAACTTAAATACTTCTACGGAGCCATATGATTTTCCAATAGTAGGAAAAAGACATCCTTCTTTATCAACCTCGTGTTTAGTATCATCTTTACTTTTTCTAGACCAATAAGACCTTAAATCGCCACCTTCCATATACAGTGAGCAAAATTGCAGACACTCATTCGCAATATGTGCTTCAGCTATTGAACCTTCTGGACATGAAAGATTGTGAACATACGATTTTAATTTACGCAAGTACCTGTTGCATAAAATTATTACATCAGTCTGATATTTTAGCAATTAATAACCTAAAATGTATGATTAGCATATAATATGATTCTCTGTACCTCTCAATTGGGTACATCCAACGATATTGTACCGGTCCCGCAATTTTAACCTCTGTTGCCAAGTGAATAACCAAATGTACCATGACAGTAAAAAATGATGGTAGGAAAATGGTCTCCATAGTACTCATAGATTGTGCAATATTTTCTACGAGTAACTCTAACTCTTCAAATTTAAGCACTTTGATACAAAGCACTCGATAAAATGAGCATAATTCAATCAAAACAGAAGTCACCATTTTATCTGCCGATCTCCTCAAGGCAATAGGAAGAAGTTCTTGCAATATAACATGGCAATCATGAGTTTTGAGTCCTGATACGTTTCGTTTGCGAATGCAACGCGAGATATTAGATGCATAGCCATGTGGAAACTTAACATTTTCTAATACTTCGTAGAATAACCTCTTTTCTTTCGGCGACATTGTAAAATAAGTAGGAGGAAGATATGTCCTCCCACTAGCTCGTTGTTGAGGCCATAAGGTTCGTCTTACATTCATCTCCTTTAAGTCCAATCGAGCTTCCACATTGTCTTTTGATTTTTTACCAAGACCCAATAATGTATAAATCAAGTTATCACACACGTTCTTTTCTATATGCATCACATCAAGGTTATGACGAACCAAATTATACTTCCAGTACTCTTCTTTTTCCACGTGTTTTTTATCACCCCGGTTACCTTTTTACTTAACTGACCAAGGGTGAACTTTATGCCTTTGACTTGATTTAGAACTTGTGACCCAGATATTGCAGAAGGTGCGGGTCTTAATTCTTTAGTTCCATGAAATGATTTTGCGTCATTTCGATATTTATGTCCTTGCATCAAGAAACGCCGATGGCCCATGAAACAAAACTTCTTACCATGTTTCAACCCTTTAGATTGAGTGTTTATGTTGCAACAGGGGCATGCAAATTGACCATTAGTGCACCATCCTGAGAGAGAACCATATGCTGGAAAATTATTTATGCTCCACATGAGAGCAGCTCACAATTGAAATGTCTCATTAGAAAAGGCATCAATGGTTTCTGTCCCCACACACCACAAATCAGTTAACTCTTCTATCAAAGGTTCTAGAAAGACATCAATATTATTTCCGGGTCCTTTTGGTCCAGGAATGAGCAAGGACAGAATGAAGAACTCTTCTTTCATGCACAACCATGGTGGAAGATTATATGGCATTAAAATTACTGGCCATGTACTGTAAACACTTCGCATAGTACCAAAAGGATTAAAACCATCACTAGCCAATCCTAACCGAACATTGCGGGGATCTTTAGCAAATTCTGAATGTCTAATGTCAAAAGCTTTCCAAGCTTCAGAATCTGAAGGATGTCGAAGAACTCCATCTCTATTCCATTCTTCGTGATGCCATCGCATCAATTTAGCTATTTTTGAAGACATAAATAATCTTTGTAGTCTTGGTTTTAGAGGAAAGTGCCTTAGTACCTTGGCTGGAATCTTTTGACACTGTTTTTCCATCTAGAAGCGCCACAAATTAAGCATTCATTGACATCTTTCTTAGCAAATTCATTCCTAAAAAGCATGCAATCGTTGGGACAAACATGAATCTTTTTGTAATTTAACCCCAAGCCATCAATAATCTTCTTCCTCTCATAAAATGAAGGCCACTTCTCACCCTAAGGTAATGCACCCTTCAATAAACCAAGCAAGGCATTAAAGACACATTCGACCATTTGAATAATAGTTTATGCGGTAAAGTTGAAGCACAAATGATAGTTTACTGAATTTTTTGCACCCAGGGTAAAGTTCTTCATTTGAATCTCTCATGAGTTGTTCAAACTGATCTATCTCTGGATGAGGTTGATTTCTTGATGTATGAGGAGCATTTTCCTCTACATTTGGCGCTATCTCTTCCCTTTCACTAATGTTATCATTGAACTGGATGAAGCTTCCAAAAATATCATGTATCATTTCTCTCATATCAGCGCTCCTTAAAGCTTCTTGTCTCCTTAAAGCTTCTTGTCTGTCATTATTTTCTTCAGTACTTGTTGATCTATTGAGAGACTCTCCATGACAAAACCAACTATTATATGATGGCATAATACCAGTAACGACGAGATGATCATATGCCACTGCCCGATTTACTTGATAGTATAGCACACATTTTGTACAGGGGCATGAAATTGTTCCTCCATCATGGTTTTCATGAAACGCATGGTTTAGGAAATTTTCTACTCCATCTAAATACTCTTTACTGACTCTATTGTAATCCATCCATCTTCTATTTCTAGAATTCTCCATGATTGTTCAAGAAATTTCTTACTTTTCTGCAATTACAAAAAAAAAGAAAATTTAGCATAAAAGATCAAATAATCAACATGGTAGTTCTAGATACAGTGTTTAAGCTTGTGTTAGCCATGTCTAAGCTTACCAATAGAGACTATAGTGGAAATGAGAAATCCATTTGATGTACAGAATAGACATAAAAGTAGGCCATCCTGATATTCTCTTTGACTTTATTTTAACAGCAGTTTAGCTTAAGTAAATAATTCTTAAATTGGATAAACTATATAGAAACTATTAATGGAAAATGA